>JAOSBO010006868.1:0-13330 GCA_027563915.1 Erythroxylum rotundifolium
ATGTTATTTATATTGAAAAACTATTTATTTATATATATTTTCTATTTTATTGATAAAAATTTTATTAATAATATTTTATATAATTAATAATAAATTGTATATAATTAATAATAAAATAAAAATGTTAATAAAATTTTATTAATGAAAATAGAAAATATATAAAAAATTTATTATTTAATTGTATTTATATATTTCTATATAAATAAAAATAAAAATACATAATTTTAAATATAAATCACATATAATAGAATAAAATTTATTAAATGATCAAAAATAATTAAATATTTTATTTTTTATTAATTATATAAAATATTATTATTAATTATTTAATAAATTTTATTCTATTTTATGTGATTTATTTTTAAATTTTATTTATTTCTATTTTTATTTCTATAGAAATATATAAATACAATTAAAGAATATTTTTTATATATTTCATTAATAAAAATTTTATTACTTTTTAAATATAAATTATATAGAATTTATTTTTAATTATATAAAATATTATTATTAATTATTTAATAAATTTTATTCTATTTTATTTGATTTATATTTAAAAATTATTTATTTCTATTTTTATTTATATAAAAATATATAAATACAATTAAAGAATAATTTTTAATATATTTTCTATTTTCATTAATAAAAATGTTATTAAAAATTTTTATTTTAATATTAATTATACATATTTTATTTTTAATTATATAAAAATATTATTATTAATTATTTAATAAATTTTATTCTATTTTATGTGATTTGTATTTAAATTTTATTTATTTATATAGAAATACATACAACTTATTAGAGAATAAATTTTTATATATTTTCTATTTTCATTAATAAAAATTTTATTATATTATTAATTATATAAATTTTATTAATAATATAAAAATATTATTATTGGAGTAAGGAGAAATAATATAAAAATGTTATTAATTATATAGAAGAGAGTTAGGGTTAGAAGAAATAATTAGTATTAAGAAAAATTATTGAGGATATATTAGGTAGTATCTATTTATTAGTTTACGTTCCACCCTAAACGTCCTAAATCGAAGATTTCTTATTTTCATTATTTAGGATGAAATAGGACGTAACATAAAATCCTCCACTTCTATCTCATTCCATTTTATTTCATTATAAAACCCATAACCAAATGATGAAAATGTGTTATATTCCATTTTGTTTCATTCCTAACCCTCCGTCCAAACAGACCTTAACTTCCCTTCACCTAGCATTCATGAGACAACTAACTGCTTAAGTTACAATCACAACAGGACACTGCAAATGCCTCTTCGTCTTGTCTGATACTTCATATTTGGTGACCCGACTCTTCAGTTAGCCTCAGATTTATCTCTCCTTCTTCTTCTTCTTCTAAAACACCCCTTGTTTCAATTTACTCTCTATGAGATCATCGTTTTTCTCAATCTGGAAAAAAGAAAATGTCTGAAAGCACCACCAAATGCCCATTTTGTAATCAGGAAGAGACCATTTTACATGCCCTCAGAGATTTCGAAGGGTCTCTTATTTCTGGCAACAATTATCTGGAGCGAGGCTCAATACTTCCTTTTTTCAAATGACGCTCGATTTGTTATTGCTTACTAACCTTGACAAACTGCACGAAGGCCAGCGTTTTGAGTGGGAGATCCTCTTTGGCACCGCATGTTGGTATGTATGGTAGTGACACAACAAAAGCATTTTCGATGAAAAGTTTCATTGGCCCGTTGACGAAACCAAGATAGTTTTGGACTATGTTGACTGGATAGAGAAGGCGAAGGGAGTGACAGCCTGAGCCATTCCAACAATGGGGGCACCAATGGGCACACTAATTGGTTAGACTCGACCACCAGAAGGTTGGATAAAAATTAATGCAGATGGGGCAGTGCAGTATGGATCCGGTATTGGTACAACTGGAGGTTTACTTAAAAATAGCACAGGGCATGGTGGTTTTTTACAACGTATTAGGATCTGCTCACCTTAACTGCTGAACTTAATGGGGCCCTCACGAGTTTACAATTGGCATGGGACCTAGGTTACCGTTGAGTGGTTTTAGAGGTAGACTCGTTGGAGGTTATTAATATCCTCTCTGCTCCTAACCTATCGTTATTTGATGTGTCTCAAGAGATCCAGGGCCTTCAGGATATACAAGGGCGCGCATAGGTTATCCAGTTACAGCATGTTTACAGGGAAGGCAATCAGTGTGCAGATCAGCTGGCGTATTAGCTTCGTTTGCCGCTCTAGGAACTCACATAGTTAGCGATATACCTGAGCAGTGTATTCAGGCCCTTACACAGGACTTACAAGGCACTTTGTTTCGTAGAAGTTTGTGATTGTCGACTGTAGTTTTATTTTCTATTTTTAGTCCATTTGTATCCACATAAAAAAAAGGTCATGGAACAATTCGTCTGAATGTGGAGGGAGAGAAATCCCTTAAGGTTTTCAAACAGGGAAAGCATGCATACAATCACTGACATCATTTCCAATAGTATCAGAGAACAATTGATCATTAACAAGACGGGGCAAAATGTAATACGAGATTAGTCACTTCTTGGAGAATCTGAAGAATTCTCCAAGAACCCTAATTCATTCATTTCATACGATTTATCATACATACTCCACTTACTAGAACTTGAAAGGAAACATTTACCTCTTCAGATCTCTTCTCCAAAACCATTTGAAGTAATATTCGTGAGGGGATAGTTTTCACCTATGGAAAAACCATTGTACAAGCCTATTTACTGAAACTGGACTAAGAAAAAACATGCAATGAAGTACTCAAGAGAAACCCGGAAATGCCTTACCTCCATATTCAGAAAGAGCATCTTCGTTCCCAAATCAGAACTAGCTGGAGACGCTTTCGAGGGAGATCGTTTAGACTATCTCTAAGCCTTCATTGTCCCTACTCGCTCGCACCGATACCAACACATACACAATGCTCCAGATCTGAAGACCTAAGCAAAGCATTGATTGAAGATCTCAAATCAGAGAATCTATCAATCAACATTAGAGAATAATCGAAACGCAAGTAGAAACAAGGTAGAAATCATTAACTTGGAATCTACCGATGGAAGGCTACAATAAAGAGCGATTCGACATCCTTAACCTAAGGAGAAGTTGTGTCGTTTTGTTTACGATCCTCAATGTAGTCGTTTACTGCTGATTTCATACAACATCATTTCTTGTTGTTTATCTTTGTGTAGGGAAGGCTCTCCCTTAGCTTTCTCATACCAAACCTAAACGTTGTACTTGTCTCATTTATTAATTTTATTTAACTTTTTTTAAAAAAGGGTCATATGTCAAACTTAACGGCGCGTGTATCACACTGTCACATTTTCATCTAAAATAGCCTAATATTGAATATAATCAATAAAATTTAGACCTTAATTGAGCAGATTAAAATGTTTGACGCTAAATCGATTAAATGAAGAAACGTTTGGCCTAAAATTGAGCATTTAGCCATATATGAGGATATTTAATAAATAATGATCAATATAAGATATTGGATTTTATGTAGGCATAATTGCTATTTAATTAGAATTATTTGTAGTTTTAATTGAAATTAGAATTAAATTTAATTTCAATTAAATTACTAAAACATCAAAACTATTATAAGTAGGCTTAAGCTCTATGACACTGGCACTTTAACCTCTCTATAAGAGTTACAAAGTTCTCTTAACCTGTTTTGTTAGATACTATTAAAGGTCAAACACTTGTGTGGCTGTTGTTATTGAGATGGATCAGTTTCGAAAAGAGTTCCAAGAATACGACAAGAATATGAGCAAGCTTTAGAATATGGTACGAATTAAGATTCATGGTTTAATTTATATGTTAATCATTTTATATAATTAAAGATATTTTGGTTTTGGGAAATCAAAGTTATAAAAAATTTCAAAATTATTCCACTCCGATCGAGATCAAATCCTGATTCAATTTCCCAACAACATGGTTATGCCTGTGGCTGTGTAAGTCTGTGTGCTTGTGTAAAATCACAAATTTTGGATTGTTTGAATATGCATGGTTTCTCACATGTCTGTGTATCAGATCGTATATATCCCAAAAATCCTAAAATTTACTATAAAAGGAGGTGAGCAGAGGAAAATTGGAGGAGTCGACTTTTGTAGTAGATTTAGAATTATGACTCCTTTGTTTTCTGTTAGTTTTTTTACCTTCGATTTTGTTTTTTAATTATGTGGAACTAAAAGCGTTTAGTGTCTATGTGTGATGAACCCTAGTTGTAATAACAATATATTTTGATTCTTTTGTTTAATGCAATTGTTTTGATTGATTTATTGTGATTTAATTATGTATTTTATATATGTTCTAATAGATCCAAAATATTAATGCATGATTTGATTTTATATCATTGGGATTGAGAAATCTTTTGTATGAATAGATCTATCATAATTGAAATGAGTTGCTTGCAAACATAAAAATAAGTTGACATAAATCCCCTGGATTAAAGTCAAACTTAATAGCGGAATTCATAAATTGATAATGTTATCGTAGGAACTTTAGCTAGAAAGATTTAAATTAATTACACTATTGATTAGATGTTAGTAGTCTCCAGAGAATTATTAACATAAGATTAGAATTTCCACTTATATAACTTATTAGGACAAGGGATATTCTAAACAAATATCAATGGAATCTATTTTAAAGGGACTAGAAGAAATGAAAATTTTTTAATTTAATTTCTTTACACTACTATAAAAAAAAGTATAGTTTTAAAGTGTATTTTGTGTTTGTGATTGTAATTGTCATCGGAATATGTATAGTTATAGTTTGAATTATTACTTTTATTTTTCACAAATCATCAGCATAGTATAACCATATTTGTAATCTAAAACGATGAATAAAAAATTTCATTTTAATTTTTTTAAAATTAAGTTTCAACTAAAAAAAACGTTAGAATAAAAGATTACAAATCTTCTCCTAAATACAGATATATTAGCCTTACATTTTGAAAAAAAATTAAAAAAATTCTATGAGTTTAACTATTTCAGTATATATATTTATTTGATTACTCTAATTTTTAATTTCTCTTTTTATTTATTGAGACATCATTGAAGTGTTAGTTGTATATCACATGCATATCAATATGTGGAAAGACTACCTTTTCTTAAACATTCAAGCTAGAATATGGATCTTTAGTTAACAATGTTAAGCATACTAATTGGAGGTTCACATATTGTACAATTATTATCTTTTTTTTCAATGCTTTCAAGTCTTTTTATTTCATGTTAGTTCATTTGTTCATATATTTGAGGATATTTTTGCTTATAAATTATTTCCAGAGTGATCTATATGGCAAGATTTCAAAAAATCTTCTCATTTCATACTAATCATCTGTCAATGCTTTCATGGAAATTTTTGTTAGCTAAAGGCTTATTAATGATTTTAATGATTACTTTATAAGATTTTAAAATTCAAATTGGATTTATTTCTTTCTATTGTTAATGAGTTAATTCTAAAAAGGAAATAAAATCATATGATAATTTTTTTCTTTCCTATAGAAACTTTCTTTATGAACTTACCTTGTTTATTCTACAAAATCTGGAAGGATCTTGCTAATCACATATTTCTTCAATCAGCTCCAGATTTCTCTTTATGATTGATTATTGCAAGATTTTAGCAGAGATAATATTGAAGATTCAAAGTCAATTTCAGAACAGAAATGAAGCAACAACTAATTGAAGAAAATATCTATTTAAGCAAGAGCCACTAAAGTTGCGAAACAGAGAATCATGGAAGGAGAGAAGAGAGAGAGCCAAATTATTAAGATACATCAAAACTCTTAAAGGTCATATCATTATCAAATCTTTTGTACCTTAGAAAGTGATAATTCCTTTTTAGAGAGATCATTGAAGCTCATATGGAACAAATTACTTCTTCATTTGTTGAGAGCTTGTAGAGACTATCAAAATACTACTAGTTTGGAAGGTCAAAGAACCTTTAAAAATGTGTACTTGTGTGAAGGTTAGTGAACCTTGAAAAATATGTACTCGTGGAAAGGTTAGAGAGCCTTGAAAAATATGTACTCGTGAGCTTGAAGAATCTCATCAAATTACTACTTGGTTTTATAATGAAATACTTAAGTTGGATACTTAGAGATTGGAGGTAGACTTAGGTTGTAAGTCGAACCAGTATAAATCAACTACATCTTTCTCTCTCTTCTTTTAGCTTTTATATTACCTCATTATATTGTGTGTGTGCTTATTTCAGCAAGAGGCTCGTTCACATTTACTAAGCTCCTTCTGTTTTTCAACTTGCAAGAATTCTTTTCAATTTCTAACAGGCACCTTCTATTTTTATTTGTCTTAGATGGATTTATCCTTTAACAAGCTTCTATCACTTAACAGGCTCTTGTTGTTTTTTAGGCTACTATTGTTTTAAACTTCGATGCCCCATGTAGTTTTAATCTAATTAAAAGTATCTCTTGCGTGTGTTTGCCTTTATCAATTGGTATCAGAGCAAGGTTTCACATTTTTATGTTTTACAGCATGTGATAGATCATGGAAAAAAAACTTGAGGAGTTTTGAAGGACAATCCATCTTAAAGCCTCCTTATTTCAATAGAAACAACTATGCGTACCGAAAAGAGAGAATGACCATTTATCTTAGTTTGGTGATATCATTCCATCTCTCTATGAAGAATTCTCAGCTTTAATACAAGGGGAGAGTTAAGAGTCAGTTGATGATTTATTTTCACCTTGCATAATTTTGGGCACGACATGTTATATATCTCTTCGATAATTTTGTTGCCTGATTTATTCCTTTTCCTCTATTTTCTTTGATAATGACAAAGGGGGAGAATAAAGGAGATATATTTTGATATATGATATTTGATATACTTTCCTGAGAATTGATGATATAATTTGTGATATATTTTTTCTGTAAAATCTATATGGTAGAAAGGAAAGCCTGCTTCTAATTAGTAAGAACTCATAAAGCTTATAGGTATCTCTTGAAAACTACTGTTCTTACTTGAATTTTGAAAATATATGTATTATTATTTGTCATCATCAAAAGGGCTAGGTTGTTAGCTCAAGACTTATTAATGATTTTGATGATGACCTTATAACTTTGCAAAATTGAAATTGGATTTGTTTCCTTCTATTGCTAACGAGTTAATTTTCAAAAGGAAATAAAATCATATGATAAATGCTTCCTTTCTTATAGAAACTTTCTTTATGAATTTACCTTATTTATTCTACAAAATCCAGATGGATCCTGCCAATCATATATTTTGTCAATCAACTCCAGATTTCTCTTAACGGTTGATTATTGCAATATGGAGAATATTGAGAATATCAAGCGCTCTGAGTTCCTCTGAGACTACTGTTCATCGCACCCTGACTACTACATAGATTCGAATTCCCAGCAATCCAAAACACAACAATTGATACTATTGATTCCCCACTATTACATTATATCCAAGCATGATCCCACAACCAGCTCCTGACTTAATTGACCCTGACGGTCAACCAACAAAGAAAGTCTGCATTTGACAACGAGAAGAAGACCTGCCACCACAACCAAAAATCTCTTACCAAGTAACAGTGGTAAGGGGACACCAGGACGGCGCTGCATTCGCTGAAAAAGACTAGCCCGAGGAAGCCCCTATAGTAATTGAGGATGGAGATATCACAATTCGGGTTGAAAGAAAGGAGACAGGGATTACCCTCTCCCACACTTTGAAAGAAAAGCTCAATACTCAATGGCAACAAGCCGTCGTCGTGAAGCTCTTAGGCCATTGGATTGGCTACCGCCTACTCTGCCAGCGACTGCAAACAATCTGGCAACTTCACGGACCCATCAAGATAGTTGACCTCGATTACGACTTTTACCTGATTAAATTCCTTGAAGAAACTGACTACCTCAACGCCCTTACAAACAGCTCCTGGCTCATTTTTGGCCATGCACTTTCTGTACAGAGATGGACGATCGCTTTCCGCCCAGCACTCAGCACCGTAACACGAGCAGTGACCTGGGTCTGCTTCCTTGATATCCCCATTGCCCACTACCACCCCGCAATCCTCCTAGCAATGGGCAACCTAATTAGCCAAACCATCAAATTAGACATGGCCACACAGACTACACAAAGAGGCAAATTTGCCCGCCTCGCCATGAACCTTACCTCTGAGACCCTCTATTGAGCTCGTCGGTGAGACCATCCATGTCACCTATGAAGGCCTCACCCAGGTCTATTTTGACTGTGGTCTGGTCAGACACGACACAAGTGTCTGTTCGACCAACATCCCAACCCACGCACCCTTCCCGAACCAGACGAACCTCACCACCGCCACCACGAACGTTACAGCGATGCCCCTAGCCAGTTTTCCATTACAATCGTCGATCGGCCCTCAAGGAGGCAGCTCTACCGTAAAGCAGCGAGACGAAGTGGATGACAGTTTTAGCCCTTGGACATTGGTCCAACGGTCTCCCCCACGCTCCACCAAGCAACAATCACTTGCCAACCCGCAACTACAACCTAGCACTTGTACGAGTAGGAGCGGTTTGCATTTGAGGCCCTATCAGACGTCACTCCAGCACCAGCCGCCCCCGCCTCGTCATCCTCTCCCGCTTGCCCCTCGTCGCATTCGGTCCACTCTAGGTTAAATGTCGCACATTTCGGCGTCAATGGGCTAGCCTTTCATACGGGGCCAGGAGGACAGATGGTAGGAGTTGGGCCGCACCAACGCCCAAGAAAGGCCCAAGGCCCGCAAGCTACACGCCCGCAACCCAGTCCAGATGATGGGCCCAGGAGTACTAACCAGACTACAACCCAGCTCCGTCGATAAACATAAAGCGGTAACCATTAATACTCACAAAGACATGATTTGCAAATCCACACCGAGTGAACCACTAGGGGCTCGGGGAATTCACGAGCAACCAATGGAAGGAGTTGAGGGCATTAAGGCCCAAGATCCACATATTGGGACGAATTCTAACCTACCCCCATCCGAACCCCTAGATCTGGGAGAGCAGGATTCTAGCATGGTGGACTCTCCGAATGAGCCGGAACACAAGACCGAGCACGCCCCGCAGCCTACGGATGGTGCCCTGTGTGCCTCACAGGCCAATAGCTTGGTTACCCCTCAGATTGAGAAGACATGATTTATTTGTCGATTATGTCAATCCTTATCTGGAATTGTCAACGGGTCGGGAGTAAGCGATTTCGGGTGATCGTGCATAATTACATTCGACATTACAAGATCGGGGTACTGGTCTTAGTTAAAATTCAGATTATTGGCAAACGGGCTACTACAGTGCTTACCCGCCTAGGCTTCGATTTTTCTTTTCGGGTCAAAGTTGACGACTTTCAAGAAGGGATTTGAATTTTATGGAAGCAGGATTATTCCATGACGATTAAATTGGCTCATAAGCAGCTGATTCATGCGGTAATTCACGTTGGCACCTATTCGTTCGAATTCTCGGCTATATACGCCAGCCCTCAACCGTATAACCAAAAATATCTCTGGAATATCTTACGAAGGATAGGACAATCCGTCACCTGTCCCTGGATTGTTGGGGGAGATTTTAATGCAAAATTGACTGTGGGCGACAAAAGGGGAGGATCCCCGCGTACCTTTATGGTCAATACGACTTTCCGCGAATGGGTATACGACAATGCTCTCCACGATCTGGGTTATGTTGGCTCCAGGTTTACTTGGAAACAGGGAAATGTACAAGCCCGACTCGATCAAGTCCTTGGCTTAACCGATTGGTTAGCAGTCTTCCCACATACCGTTACTCAGCATTTACCCTTTCTCGGGTCCGATCATCAGCCTCTATTGGTGAAATTTTTAATCACTCCTCGCCACGCTTTAGGCCCCACCCTGTTTAGATTTCAATCAGCGTGGCTCGCCCACACTGATTTCCCGAACTTTGTAGCGGAACATTGGAGCACCTAAGGGTCAATCATTCAAACCCTATCCCAGTTCTCTAGCCATCTCCAACAGTGGAATACAACGGTTTTTGGCAACATCTTCCAATGGAAAAAAAATGGTTGATGGCTCGTTTGGAAGGTATTCAACGCTCTCGCCCACAAGATGACACATCTCCCATCTTCGATCTCGAACCCAAATTGAGCGAAGAACTAGTGCAAGTCCTCTGTGAGAGGAACTATACTGGCACCAGCAAGCCCGGTGTGAATGGATCTCTCAGGGTGATCGCAATACGAAATATTATCACATGGTGACAAAAACCAAACGGAGAACCCATTCGATTGAACGCTTAATCGACCCCTATAATAATGAAATCACTGAGCCCGAACAGTTGAGAAGTTTGGCTAGAAATTTTTTGCGACCCTGTATACTGTTGAAGTCCTCCCAGCCCAGAGGTTGCCCTTTGCAAGAGCAATCCCTAGGTTTGTCGAGGAACAGAGGCAAACATTAGCCTCACTAGTCTAGGCATATGAAGTCAAATCTGCCCTTCTAGGAATGAATCCGAATAAAGCGTCAGGCTTTGATGGATTTACGGCTTTATTTTTTCAGTCTCAATGGGAAAAAGTGTGTTCCGACGTGAACGCCTTCATCCAGAAGCTTTTCACAGTCGAGGGCTGGGAACCGAAATTGAACCACACCATTCTCGTTCTAATACCCAAAGTCTTGTCCCCGTCATCTATTACCCAATTCCGACCCATAAGTCTTTGTTCAGTGCTGTATAAAACCATTTCAAAAGTAATTGTCAACAGACTGAAGCCCCATCTTGAACATGTCGTAGCTAAGACCTAATGCAGTTTTATCCCAGGGCAACAAATCATTGATAACAATATCATCGCCCAGGAGATAATTCATTCCATGCGCACGAAAAGCGGGCAAGACTGGGTTTTTTGCCCTCAAAATAGACTTGAAAAAAGCCTATGATCAACTGCGGTGGGATTTCATTTGACACCCTCACCAAGCTTGGCCTTCCTAAGTTTTTGCTCACTATTATTATGAAATGCAACACTACGATGTCCATGCAGGTGGCATGGTCAGGCCAATTATCGGCCCCTTTTGTTCCTACCCCAAGGAGACCCACTGTTGCTATACATCTTTGTCCTCTGTATGGAGAGATTAGGCCATCTAATTACACATGCAGTGGGACAAGGGCAGTGGAAACCGTTCAAATGGCGTGGGCTAGGCCCTTCCATTTCTCATCTTTTTTTGTCGACGATCTCATACTGTTTGGAGAAGCTTCAGTTGCACAGATGAATACAATTTTGACAATTCTAAAGACCTTTTGTGAAATGTCTGGAAAAAAGATGAACAAGAATAAAACTTGTATCCTCTTTTCGAAGAATGTTTTGCTGAATCAAGTGCAACAGATCAGCCAGGAGCTCCAAATTCAAAGCACGAATAATCTGGGCAAATATTTGGGAGTCCCGCTGATACACGAGCATATAACGAGGCACACTTATGAATACTTACTCGACAAAGTCCAGTAGAAGTTAGCGGGGTGGTGGGCTGGAGTGTTATCCCTGGCAGGAAGAGTCACCTTAACTCAAACTGTGATTTCCTCACTTCCCACCTATACCACGTAAACCGTGAGATTACCCCTACAATTATGCGATTAGATCGAACGTATAATGCATACCTTCATCTGGGGGTCCCATGATAAACAACGAAGACTCCACTTAGTTAAATGGGACCAAGTCTGTCGCCCCAAACATTTAGGGGGATTGGGATTAAAACGTATTCGCGCTACCATCAATGCTCTCCTTACCAAATTGGGCTAGGAGCTGCTCAATAACCCTACAACAATATGGGTACAGTGCCTTTGAGCCAAATATCGATTTCCCACGCATCATTTCCCAACAACACTACACCAGCACGGAGCTTCGATAATTTAGAGGGGGATTTCTGTGACTTGGGAATATGTACGCAAAGGTATCAGCTGGAAACTAGGTACCAGTAACCAGATCTATTTTTGGACTGATCGATGGGTGACGGACTAAGGTCCCTTAATCCATGAGGTCATAGCTCCCCTTCCTACAACACTCTTGTACACAAGAGTGTCCGAGTATATTGCGGTGGATGACAACTAGAACTGGGATAGGATCACCCCTTTTTTGCCCCCGCAAGTGTGTGGCCATTTAGCAACACTTCGATCACCATCACGGGATCTAGGCGACGACCGCCTGGTGTGGGGACACAATCACCAGGGCAAATTCTCGATAGCTTCAACGTATAAGTTAATCACCAATCTCAACATGGGGGACCCAAACCCATTCTGGAAAGTAATTTGGAAATGGCCTGGACCTCAGGGTATTCACTTGTTCTTGTAGCTAGTTGCCAAAATAAGCTACTGACCAATAGTCAGAGGGTGCGTCGACACTTAACCACGGATAGCAATTTCCTGACATGTGGTTAGGAGGAGATGATCCTGCATGCCCTTTGAGACTATCCTAGGGTCCAAACCTTTTGGCAACAATTATTCCCAAAGGTACAGGAGTCACCATGCTTTCAGTTACCCGAGGAGACATGGCTTCAGGAAAACCTCACCCAGATGGAAAACGTATGGGCAACCACCTTTGGCATTGCATGCTGGTATGTCTGGCAGTGGAGGAATCAATGTATTTTTGAAGAGGGTTTCGAATGGCCTGTTGCAAGCCATCGACTCACATTGGACTATACAGAATGGGTCAGCCGAGCCCAATTGGTGACGAGTCGTGCAGTTCAACACCTGAGTCTGCCTATAGGGCATTCTGTAGGCTGGCAAACCCCGCCGAAGGGGTGGATCAAATTGAATGCGGATGGAGCAGTCAATCCGGCCTCGCCAGGAACCATAGCTGAGGGGCTCTTTCGAGATTGTACTGGTCAATGGTATGGCGGATTTATTCACAAGTGTGACGACTACTCACCGCTGAGTGCAGAATTGCGAGGAGTTCACATGAGTCTTCACTTGGCTTGGAACCGGGGCTATCGACAACTCATTCTTGAGATCGATTCGTTATAGGTTATACATATCCTTTCAACCTCAGATTGGTTCCTAGCTGATGTTTCTTTATTGGTGCAGGAAATTAAGGAACTCCTTGGTCGTGATTGGACAATCCGCCTCCAACATGTCTACTAGGAAGGCAATTAGAGCGCGGATAGTCTGGCTACCTTCGCTAGGTGCATTCCTCCAGAAGTACAAATTCTCCAAGACCCCCCCCCCCAAAGAAACGAGGCAGATGATTAGTCTAGATAGGGTAAGGTCAATTGTACCATGGGGGCTTAATCTAGGGTTGCCCCTTGTTTTCTTTCCTATTTACACAAAAAAAAAGATTCAAAGTCAAATTCAGAATGAAATGAAGCAAAGACTAGTTGAAGAAAATGTCTATTTAAGCAAGAGCCACTAAAGTTGCA
>JAOSBO010006910.1:0-13328 GCA_027563915.1 Erythroxylum rotundifolium
CTTACCTTAAGAGCTCTAGATTAGGTAAATTTGAAACCTCAAGGTTCCTCAAGTTCTTATGTAGCCTGTACACTTCTGCGCATAAAGAGTCATCACATACTAATTGATCAGTAGATAGTTGATCACTGGTCCTGCTCAGCATTAGGTTTCCATCAGCCCCAAGTTTCCTAGTAGTTCTAACTCTCATATTGTCATTGAAAGTGAGACCGACCAAGGAGCATGCCCAAAGGGCTGGCTAGAGGATCATCAATAAAGAAAATTCCCCCTCTCCCCCCTTTTTAGTGATTTGAACTCAAGACCTCTTACAAAGAAGAGTCTTAAGTGAGGAATTGAAACCAATTAGGTCACTCCTACTTGTCCAATCCTCTTCTTGAATAAATTCGTAGAAGACAAAGATATGAAGACCCATTTTTCATACATTCGAAATTCCCATGATTGAAGAATTGAATCGGTTAAATCATAAAAATTAGATGGAAGTTATACCAGTAAAATAACAAATTTAAAGTTAAAAAAATTCAACTGACATTAGATTATCATAAAACTGGTTAAAGATTAAATAAAAATTAAAGAAGATTATTTTAACCCATCAAAAATTTTAAAGCTTGATTAAAAAAGAAATTATTAAATAAAAATTAATTCGAATCATTTTAATTTATGAAACTGATTAGTTTATAAAAACTAACCAATTAATTAATACACTAATTAATTTTTAGCAAAAAAATTATCAAACTAAATGAAACCAAAATGGTAAAAATTGAACAAAGATTAGCTGTTTCAAAATTTTTATTATTAAATTAAGATATTATTACTTTCTTTCTTGACTTCTTAAATCACTGTGCTTCATGGGCTCGCTTAACAGAATATAATTTGAGAGATTGTAATTACAATTGGGCCTAAAGAGAAAGATATGGTTAATCTTTGTTATTAAGCGCAAAATGGTTCCTTCAATTTTCTATTTTCAAATTTTAGATAATTTTCGTCTATGCTTCATTAATATTTTTAGCAAATTTTTTCTATTCACTATTAGAATTCTACTCAAGTGCAGCAAAAAACAAAAACAAAAACAAAAAAAATATTTATTTAATTTTTAGTCTATAATTTAATTTTTACTTACCATTAAAACCAAAAATTTTCCAAACATTGTTTTTAAGATATACTAATAGAGAAAATCAAATCTGTAACTGCTTGACCTATTCTTTCTTATCATATTGTATTATTCAAATGTAATTCTCTTTCTTAGATATAGGATTCAGATTGTAACAACTTCCTAGTTTGTAGGATTTTCAACCGTTTCTTTTCCCTCGAGCAGCCATGGCCAATCCTTCACCCTCCATTGTCAACACCAGCGACGCCCATCACAACCTCATCAGCATTAATGTTGCTGCCCAAACCCCTCTCAAACTCAGTTCCAGCAACCATCTCTTATGGAAACTGCAATTTCAAACTCTCTTATTGGCTATGATCTCTTAAGCTACATTGATGGCTCAATGACGCATCAAGCAGGCCAAGAGCCAACTCAAGCTAATCACCAAAGGCTCTGAAAGTGTCACATCGTACCTGAAAACAATTAAGACAAAAGCTTGTGAACTTGCCCTTCTTGGAGCACCACTTGATGCGGAAGACCTCACAGACAAAATGCTTGATGGACTTGGCGATGGATACACAGAACTCACACGTGCTGTCCAAGCTAGAAAAACACAAATCACCTTTGAGGAACTACACGAAAAATTGCTCAACTTTGAAGCTTCGATGGTCACTACAAGCCCAACAACATTTCAGTTTCCTGCCCCTGCTAATCCCAAGAGCAAGAAAGCAACAACATGAAGCTCACCTGCACCTTCAGGCACTAATAATAATTCATGACGTTGCGGACAACTCACAACTCAAGGAACTCGCCCAACTCGGCCATACCTGGGTTGTTGCCAAATCTGCAGAATACAAGGTCATACAGCAAAACGGTGTCCTTCATTTCAGCTAGTCCCGGTTAACACATCCAACAATATTCCTCCTGCTTCGACCAGTCACTCTGCTTTCCCATGGCAACCGAGGGCTCATTATGCTACGAATAATCCCAATCATACATCTTGGCTCTTGGACAGTGGAGCCACTCACCATGTTACAGCTGGTCAAAACAACCTCTCCATGCATGCTCCATACAATGGCTCAGATGACATTATGATCGGCGATGGCTCGGGTCTCAACCTGACTCATACTGGTTATTCCTCTCTCAAAACAACTCACAACACTTTTCAATTGAATAATGTCCTCTGTGTTCCTGCTATGAAAAAGAATCTCATTTCAATTTCTCAATTTTGTACCTCTAATAATGTCTCAATTGAATTCTTACCAACTGCTTTTCTTGTAAAGGACATTCCCAACACTTCTCAAGGGCCAAACTAAAAATGACGTTCATGAGTGCCCGTTATCTCCACCATTACTTGCCTTTTCCAGCTTCAAAACGAAACTATCCGAGTGGCATCATAGGTTAGGACAACCAGCCTTTCCCATTCTGAAACGGATTGTTTCCAATAATAAACTGGATATCTCCTCTTCTTTATCCTCTAATTTTTCATGTAATGCTTGTCTATGTAATAAAAGCCACAAATTATCATTCTTTCACGCCACAATTGTCTCTTCTCAACCCCTTGAAACTCGTTTGGACTTCCCCAATTATATCAAATGATGGATTTATATATTGTGTCATTTTTGTGGAACATTTTACCAAACATATCTGGTTCTATCCAATTAAACAGAAGTCTGATGTCAAAGATATTTTTATTAGGTTTAAAGCCATTGCGGAAAAATACCTTGATAAAACCATCAAAACACTTTACTCGTGCTGAATATGTTGCACTTGCCCACTTTCTTTCGATGAATGGTATTTCCCATCTCACTACGCCACCTCACACCCTTAAACACAATGGTTTTTTCTGAAAGATGAGATCTTCACATTAATTGTAGAAACTGGATTAGCATTACTATCTCATGCTTCTCTTCCTCTCAATTATTGGACTTATGCCTTCGCCATAGCCGTTTATTTAATCAATCATATGCCAACTCCGACGTTAAACTTCTCCTCCCCATATGAAAAAAAAATTCAAAACAACTACTAACTACTCTAAACTCAAAATATTTGGTTGATTGTGCTATCCTTGGCTTTGACCATATGGAACCAACAAACTAGACACTCGTTCCAAACCATGTGTACTCCTTGGGTACTCCTATATCAGAGTGCCTACTATTGTCTTGATCCAACCAGCTCCAAAATATATTTCTCTACATAAGTTGAATTTGTTGAGACTGTGCAACAAAAAAAAGCAAACAAAAAAAAAGAATCCTCATCTTCACCATGCTCGCTACCTTGAAACCCTACCCCCAAAATAGCCATGACTCCCCTTCCAACCCCTGCTCTCCTTAACCTCTTTCATTCAGCATCTCCACTCAGCTTCTGGTATCCTCTTTTATCGCATCTCCCTCAAAGTTAAACCTGCCCTCTTTCACTCCCCAATCTCTCTTCCGGGGAACTTAAATAGATTCAAAACCTGTGGCATGTGGATATGATCACCAAAGATCATGGTTACAGAGTCGCATATGCGACATCAGAAGTGAAATGCTTTTCCTGCACTCTGTTGGACTACCCTTCCTTTGCCTTTACAAAACACTTTTCTGCCATTTTTAAGCCTTCCCTTAATTTGCCTGTCACCTATGTCTGAACACATGCAGTCCTCAACCTCACCCACAGAATTTTCACCCCTACCCTCCCAAACCCTAGCTGCTCCTAAGCTCCCTGAGAAGGGCTCACTCTCCACTCCAGATTTCAAGAAGAGCTGGAAGCAGGTTCTTACTAATGATGGGGATACTGCCCTCCACTACTCCCCTCCGAAAGAAGACTATGGTAGATTTATTGTGGCACCTAATGTGGAGGTCTTGCAAGAAAGTGCCCGTTTGTGAGAGGCCTCACTGGTGGGTTTCTTCTTAAAGAGAAGGCCCCCTTTCCCAATGCTGCAAAAATGGGCAACAAATCAATGGCAAAATAAGGGGCTGTTAAAGGTTTTGATACTTGATAAAAACCCTAGCTTTATTCACCTTTTCTATTAAAGCACGGGCTCTTAAAGTCCAAGAGGAAGGCCCCTGGCACGTGATGAACCTCCCCCTGTTTCTCCAAAGTTGGCAGTAGGGGTTTCAGCCAGAAATAAGGAAGTTGAGGTCAGTACCATTATGGGTTAACCTGTATAATATTTCTTTGGAGTACTGAACCACCAAAGGTCTTAATATGATAGCAAGTTTTTTAGGGCAACCACTATGCATGGATGAGAACACTGCTAAAAGGAAAAGGTTAGGTTACGCCCAATTGTGTATTTCTATGGATATCTCTAAGGATTTTCCTGAAAAGATTCCTATCATAAGGCTAGGTTTTGATGGCTCTCTATATGAAGATGATGTTATGGCGGATTACCATTAGAGGCCTTCCTTGAAGCTACAAGGAAAAAGATGGGTTCCAACTGGGAAAAAGTTCAAGGAATGGAGCTATAAAGAACTAATGGGCCTAGAGCTATATGATAATGAAGAATCTAGTGTGCAAGGAAAGTGCCAACAAGTGACATAAGAAGAGACAGGCAACCAGAAGATTGATGAGGGAAAAGATGAGTTAAAAACCAACCAAAGTTTAGCAACACCTTCAATCCAAAATGACAAAAACTAGTTGGTTGAAGATGGTACAGAGGAAATGGCTACTATCCCAAATGTTAAAGATAGTACTGGTCTGTATGACAAACTCCAGCATAAGCATATACTTGATACAAGCAGTAGCAAAGATAGTCCTGGTCTGGAGAACAAATCCCAGCAAAAGAAAAAGCTTGCTACAGGCTGTAACGAAGAGAACTCTAAGGGTGACAAGTTAGCGGTATTGGAGGGAGACAAAGTAAAGGATATGGAGCCCACTTCATATTCTTCTGCTTCCACTAATGCAGAAGATAGAGACCTTGTAGAACAATTTACTACTGTCAAAAGGAGGAAGGGTACTAGAAGCAGCCAAAGCTCCAAACCCGTTACACCATGATTGTAATATGAAATGTTAGGGGACTTCATTACCCTAAAAAACTCTTGGCCTTAAAGGAATTTTTGGCTAAGGAAAACATTTCAGTTTTTGCTATTTTGGAAACAAAAATTCGGTCGGAAAACCTAAAGAATCTAGGCAATAAGAGGCATTTCCACACTAATCATTAGGCTCATATTTTTAGCAGAATTGTTATTGGATTTGACCCTCAAGTTGTCGACATTCAGGTGTTGGAAGTGGAGACGCAGGTTATGCTTATAAAATGGCAGTTTGTTGAGAAAAATTCTTCTACTTTTGCATCAGTAATATATTGGTTAAATCATAGGTTTCAAAGGAAGGAGCTTTGGGCAAGTCTACCAAGGTTTCAAGGATGGGTAGCAGGCCTTTGGCTTATTTCGGGAGACTTTAATTCTACTCTATATAGAACAGAGGCAGAAGGCAATTATTCCTTAAGAAACTCCTCTACAGATTTTAAGGAATGTGTTTATCATATGTGAGTTTTAGACCTTAAGGCTACAAGTCATTTTTACTCCTGGAGTAATAAACAATCTAATGGTTGGGCACTCAGAAAAGCTTGACAGGGTTCTAGTCAACCAAGCTTGGATCCAACATTTCCCAGAGAGTAAAGCCTCCTTCCTAGACCCTATGATTTCAGACCATACCCCAATGTTAGTGGGGATCTGTTCCCAAAGGTGAAACGAAGCCATCCATTCAGGTTTAACAATTATCTGGTGAACGTGGAGGGGTTTCAGAACTATTTTAGGGAAGGAGCTATAGCTACTGTATATGGAACTCAACAATTCCAATGCATCCAAAAATTGAAACTTACTCGGGAGGCCTTAAAGACTCTAAAGAATCAGATTGGGGATAGCACACTGCGGGCTATCCCAATAGCCAGAGAAAAACTTTCCCATCTTCAGAACAATCTCTCCAACAATCCAGGAGATTCACATTTACTTTCCCAAGAGAAAGAAGCCTTGACTGCCTACTTGCAATCCCTCAACAACCATGCCAGTATTTTAGAGCAAAGGGCTAGGGTAAGGTAGATAAAGGAAGGAGACAGGAATAATAAATTCTTCTTCAACTCTATTATTGCTAAGGCCAACTACAACTCTATCAAGGAACTTAATCTACCAGATGAGAGGAAGTTGAGTAAGCATGAAGTTTTTGAAAGAAGCTGAGAATTACTTTAAAGATTTCTATACTTCTAGGAATGTCTCAATAAATACTCAGTTTTTGGACTTCATTATTCATAATCGGCTTTCAAGTGAGGAGAAGACCTTACTCATTAGAGAAGTGGAAGATTCGGAAATAAAAGGTGTAATCTTTCAAATGAATCCTAAAAACGCTCTTAGACCTAATGGATTTAATGGGTTCTTTTTTCAGAAAGCATGGAACGAGGTGGGTCCTATGGTGAAAGTAGCCATTAAAGAGTTCTTTTCTTTAGGAACTCTTTTTAAGGAAATCAACAAAACTTACCTATGCCTAGTCCCTAAACTAAGCAATCCAGCAACTCTGGACGATTATAGACCTTTTGCTTATTCAAATTTCATCTATAAAGTGATAGAAAAGATCATAGCCAATAGATTGAAGGCTGTTTTGGGGACTTTGATTAGTGATAATCAAAGCGCTTTCCTGTAAGGCAAACAAATAGGGGACAATATATCTATTGTACAAGAGTTGCTAAGAAGTTACTCTAGGAAGCAATCTCCTAAGAACTGTGCTTTTAAAGTTGACTTCAAGAAGGCTTTTGACAGTGTACAATGGAACTTTATGTTGAGGTTGCTAGAAGTGATGGGGTTTTCTAAGGTCTTTATCAAATGGGTAGAAGCTTGCATAACTTCCCCATCCTATGTTGTATTGGTCAATGGATCTCCTACAAAAATCTTTCATCGGCATAGAGGACTTAGACAAGGGGATCCTATGTTACCCTACTTATTCATTTTATGTATGGAAGCCCTAATTTCTCTATCAAAGCATAATACTACTAGAGGTTTTGGGTTCAAACACCACAGCCGGTGCAAAAAAGTTTCTTTGGTTAATCTATGATTTGCAAATGATCTCTTACTATTCTTTAAGGATTAGGAGGCTTCTATCAAAATCCTTGTAACATCATTGAATTTATTTAGCTCATCGTCTGGCCTCACTGTCAACTATAACAAGAGTCATTTTGTTCTATCCAAAACTGTTGATCACTTAGAAGGGCTAGTCTGCTCCTTATCTGGTATGCTAAGGAATCATACTCCTCTATGTTATCTAGGATTGCCAATTACTTCTAGCGTAATTCAATTTCGGGAATGCTGTCCTCTCATCAAAAAAATCCACAAGAGATTGTCCTCTTAGACTAACCGTGCCCTATCCTTTGGGAGACGGTTGCAGTTGGTCAATACTATACTAAATGCCATGCACATCTATTAGTCCTCAAATATAGTGCTAGCAAAGGGAGTCATCAAGTCAATAGAGAAGATAATCAAGAACTTTCTATAGGCAGGAAGTGGTTCGGATAAAGGTTATGCTAAGATTAAATGGGTCGAGGTATGCAGGCCTAAAAGGGAGGGAGGACTTGGAGTTATTCCTATAAAGTTGTCTAATAAAGCTCTATTGATGAAGAGGTTCTGGTCTACTCTGGAAGGAGAGAATACCCTATGGGTTAAATGGCTCCATGCATATGTCCTGAAAGGTCAATGCATACGGTCCATTAACCTTAAAGCCTCTCACTCGTAGTTCCTTTCTCAACTATTGAAGATAAAGGAGGATTAGTGTACTAAAATTTCATGCAAGGTAGGGAATGGCAATAAGGCTAGTTTTTGGTTTGATAATTGGTCTGAAAATAGTCTCCTAATCTCAAATCAGATTGTAGTCTAGTTACTAAGTTCTCTGCCCTTACATGCTAAAGTAAAAGACCTCATCAGGGAGGGCCAATGGGAGGAATTTCTAGCTGGAATTCCTCAACCTACCTATCCTCCTAACCTATCTATTCCTGATCAATACATCTGGCGTAATCATCCAAATGGCATATTCACAACAACAAACTGCAGGGAATGGTTTTTTCAGGGGAGTACCAAGGTGGATTGGTATGAAATTGTATGGCATAAGGAACTTAGGCCTAGCCACTCGTTCATCCTATGGCTTACTATCCTAAATAAACTCAGCACTATGGATAGACTCTCCTACCTGGAGTCTAGTGCTAAATGTGTACTGTGTAATATAAGTCAAGAAAGTAGGGATCACCTATTTTTTGAGTGCCCCTACTCGGAAGAAATTTAGTCTTGGATAAGACACAAATGCATATGGTCTCTAAACACAAATCAATTCACTTTGTTCATGCAATGGTTCAGCAGGCTAAAGTCAGATTCTTAGCCTAATTCTCTTATTAACCTAATTTGCTTTGTAACATGTATTAAGGAGATATGGGCAGAAAGAAATATGAAAAGATTCCAAACTACCAGTAGAACTACAGATCAAGTCAGAGAGAGCATCTTTGTTAAATTTAGAGAACACATAATCCTCTCTAACTCTATCAAAGATTGCTCTTCCCAGATAGCATCATAATGGAGACTATAAGGATTCATATATACATGCAGAGGAAAGGCCTACTATTTTGGTATTAAACACACAGTATGGCTCAATTCATTCAATCATGGCAAAAGAAAGCATTGGAGTTGGAAATCGTGGTTAAGGTTATTTACCTGTTAGAATGCGAAGGGCCTTCTCAGGAAAATTTCTTCCCAGTCGGGTTCTCCCAGTACCTGACATCAGTAGAGGGTTACTATGGAAAACCTATTCTCAACGAGTTGTGTTCAATTTGAAATGTCTTACCTGGGTAGAGGATCTCCCTTACTGACCACCTTAACAACCTCAGATTAGTGTCTGGAGATGGAAATCGCAAAACAGGGTTATCCTATATTTATCCACTCACGGAAAAGGAAAGCATTGAGGATTGGAACGATGGTAAGGGATATTTACCTGTCCTTCCTAGTCGGGTTTGGCCTAAAGACTCCCAATCCTTGAAATTAGCAGAGAACTTTCTCAACAAGAAGGGTGCAGAATGAGTCGTCTTACCTAGATAGAGGACGTCCTTTTTGACCATCCTAGCAGCCTCTAAGCAGGGTCTGTGGAGATGGAAAACACAAATCCAGGAGTTAACCCCCTACAAGGTTTCGTGTTGAAGCTAATCTAAACGCGTCAGTTCTCTAAGAAGGAACGTGGACATCATCAACACCCTAGCATCTTAGCCATCGCCATCGCACCTTACCAAATCGAGAAATTTCTATGAGAAGTTGAGAAAGGGGGAGTCTATTTTACCCTAATTTCTCAACGACCACTGTCGTATATTCTTGTTTGTATGCCAGTGTTTTATTCGCAAAGTTGCGTATTGGAGGTTTGCCTCATGTAGTGTCGAATGCTAGCATTTTATTAATGTCCCTCATGTAATCCTTATCATTCTTTCAATGTTATTTATTTTAATTTTAAAAAACAAAAAAATATTTATTTAATTTTTAGTGTATAATTTAATTTTTACTTACCACTAAAACCAAAAAATTTTCCAACCATTAATATTTTTAAGATTTACATTTCATAAAGTTTAGTTCCATAGTTGGCTTTGCGTGTTCTAGAAAAAACTTTAGAGAGATTATAGCTGGACAATTCTCAGCGTATTTGGTTGAGGTTACTTCACTTTATTTATAAAAGAATACAACTAATGAATACATTGCACTTGTCTTTACATGAGCGGCAAAGAATAAACAATAATAAAGTTATGTACTGCATGATAACAACAATTCGTTAAGCTATTGTGGCTTGAGCTACGGTGGGCCACATGCTATATAAAAACCTACAGAAAGAATAATTACCTACAGAAATAATTCAGAGAGCTACATGCATGCATGAGATATGCATACCTGAGGAGCTTTTGCAGTTCTTCTTTTCAGGAGCTTCTGCAGGTCTTCTTTTCATCCCCTTTCAAACTCAGAAGTGGTAATAGCCTCTAAACCACTCTGAGTTTGTCCCTTGATCGATGAAACCGAGTACCAACTTGCACTTTGGAGAGACAATCTGCTATTTGATCAACTGAAGGAACATACCGCACTTCAAGCTTCTTATCAAGAACTTTGTCTCGAACAAAATGTACATCCACCTCAATATATTTCGTTCGTGTATGGTAGATAGGATTACATGCAAGATGACTTACACTCATGTTATCACACCAAGAAACTGAAGTTTCATAAACATGAAAATGCAACTCCTTTTGAAAGGATTCCAACCATGAGATTTCACAAGCAACTTGAGACAAAGATCTATACTCTGATTCTGCACTGGACCTTGCAACGTCTATCATCTTTATTGCATGCCCAATCAGCATCAGAGAAACCTGTAAGATTGTAGGTTTCACATAATTGAAGATGGAGACCATAGTCTTTGGTCCCGTTTAGGTACCTCATAATTCTTTTTGCAAAATGCATATGAGCAGTGGTAGGATTTTGTAGGAACTGGCTAAGTCTGTTAACTGCAAAGGCTAAATATGGTCTGGCATACTGTAAGGCACCAATGAGTGCTCTATAGGATGTTGGGTCTTTAAGTAATTCTCCATCACTAGTAAGTTGAATGAGGTTTAGGGTAGGTGGTGTTGGACACATCTTGGAGTTTTCCATTCCAACTCTCTGAAAGATCTCTTCTATATACCTTGTTTGAGTCAAATAGAATCCACTATTGTCCCTAGTTACTTCAATTCCCATAAACAAATGGAGGTCCCCTAGATCTTTCAGAGCAAACAGCTGATTTAACTTTTGCATAAATTTTCGAATTGTAAATGGATTGTTTTCAGTGAGTATCAGGTCATCGACATAAACCAACACAAATATGATTTTATTCCTGTGTCTTAGAATGGACAAGGAGGTGTCACTCTTTGAATTTATGAACCCCCAGTTGAGCGAGGTCATTTTCAATTTGTCATACCAGGCTTGAGGAGCCTACTTTAGTCCATATAGAGCTTTATGGAGCCTGCAAACATGTTTAAGAGAAATTTAAGAAAGCATTATTGACATCAAGTTGTCTTACCATCCACCTTTCTGTTGCAGTAATTGAGAGAATGACTCTGATTATTGATGGTTTGATAACAAGACTGAAGGTTTCTCCATAGTCTATTCCAGCACTCTGATAGAAGTCCTTTGCTACTAGTCTAGCTTTACATTTCTAAAAGCTCCCATCTACGTTGTTCTTTACCTTAAAGACCCACTTATTGCCCACTACATTCATGTTAGGTCTGTAAGGAACTAGAGACCAAGTGTTGTTCCTTTTAAGAGCTTCAAATTCATCCATCATAGCTACCTCCCACTGTTTTGAGTTCAAAGCCTCTTGAATTGTGATTGGTTCTGTAGTTATTGTCATATGACCACAATCTGTTGTTAGATAGGTTTGGTAATCAGAGTGATGCTTTAGTTTAAACACACCTACTTTGCTTCTAGTTGTCATTCTATGTGAATTTTGTTGATAGATACTGGTCATTTGCTTATTAGCATAGTCTATAGGACGTTCAGAACCATTGTGAGCAGCTTCTGAGATTTCGATCGAACTGCCTCCTTCAAGTGCTTAATCCTGTGAGTGTTCAGGGGAATTACATACCTCAATTTCTGGAGCTGTGGAACTACCTTCACAAGGATTTTGGGTGTTGGACTCCATCTCAACAGCTGGATCCGTAGGAAGTGAAGTAGGGGAAGGACCTTTATCAAAGTGGTTAGGGATTGTAAGAGAATTAAGCCAGAATGGAAGAGTGACTATGGTAGAGGGTTCAGAATGAGTAGTGTTGAGAAACTAATTGTGAAAGGGGAACTCATTTTCATTGAAGATTACATCCCTTGAAATATAGAATTTTCCAGTTTGGCTGAGGCACTTATAGCCTTTGTGGAGATCACTATAGCCTAGAAATACACACTTTGTAGAATGATATTGGAATTTTCGAGACTGATAGGGTCGTAAGTAGGGAAAGCAGGCACAACCAAAACATTTAAGGAACCTGTAATTTGGTTTCTTGTGTGTTAGGCTTTCTAAAGAGGACTTATCATTTAAAACATATGTTGGCATGAGCTTGTTTAGAAAAACAACGGCAATAAAAGCTTCAGGCCAATATCGAAAAGGTATTTTAGAGTGAGCTAGGAAGGCTAGACCTATTTCAGCCCAATGTCTATGTTTGCGTTCTGCCCTACCATTTTGCGGTGAAGTGTGAGGGCATGCATATTGTATTCTAATGCCTTGCTCCTGAAGGAATTTAGCTATGCCTAGGAACTCACCTCGCGTATCAGCTTGAATATATTTAATCTTGTTGTCATATCGGATTTCAACTAAAGTTTTGAATTGTTTAAAGGTTGCGAAAACCTCAGTCTTTTTTTTGAAAAGATATAACCATGTATATCTAGTGCAATCATCCACGAAAAGAACATAATATCTATAACCATGTAGTGAGAGTAAAGGAGATGGCCCCCATACATTAGTGTGGATCAAGTCAAAAGGATGGTTGGCATGAGAAGAAGAACAAGTATAAGGATGAGAATGAGATTTGCTCAATTGACATTCATCACATAAATATGCATTTTCATTCATAAAATTTTTCAGATTACAAGAATTACATATCTTAGCTAGTGTTCTATATGATGGATCTCCTAGGCGTTTGTGCCAAACACTTAGTGGCTGTGCACTTTCAGGAAGAACAACAAAATTTGAAATAAAAACTTGGTAAGGAGTGTGATTGAGGGTTGATAGTTGAGGATGTTTAATCTGATATACACCGTCCATGCACTTCCTTTCCAGCATAACCTTGCTCGAGAATGGGTCCCTCACAAAACACCCAGATGAGTTAAATTCAACAGCAACATTATTTGAGATAATAAGTTTTGAAACACTCACAAGATTTTTCTCAATGGTAGGAACATGTAATACTTATTTAAGTGAGACAGGCATAAGCATATCACTAGAGATTTTAGCATAACCAACATGATGAAAAGGAAGTTGCTCACCATTTCTAATAGTTAATGTCTCTTTACCATTAAATTCTTGTTTGCTTTGCAAGTTTTGCACATCATGAGTAACGTGACTGGTATCACCACTATCTAGGTACTAGGCATTATCAGGCAGATTGTCAAGTGAAGTGAGAAATACAGCTTGCTGATTTTGGTTTTTGTGATTTTCTAAGGGAGATCTGATAAGTCATATAAATTGCATATATTTTGGACTTAAATTGCGTTAAGGGTGGAAATTATTATCCGAAATTGATGAAATT
>JAOSBO010006951.1:0-13325 GCA_027563915.1 Erythroxylum rotundifolium
CTTTCGGCCAAGAGGAAAGGAAGAAGAAGAAGAAGAAGAAGAAGAAGAAGTAGGTTAGGTTGTTTTAGGCTTTGGAATTTTTTTTATTTCTCATTATTAAGTTAAACTATGAATAATGGAAATTAAATGTAATTTTGGTTTTGCTTAATTATGAACCTCCATAATTAATTACTTTTAGAATTATGTATGAATATGGTTGATTATATTAGGACAAGGAAGTTTCGTTGTAATAATTTGAGTATTTAAGGAACTTTTGCAATTCTTTTCACTTTTTTTATTCTTTATACACAGTATTAAGGACAATATTAATCTAAGTGTGGGGCTGCATTTTGACTGTTTTCATTACATTGAGATTTTATGAAATTTTCGTACTTTTTGAGTTCTAGTTAGTGTTTATGGATAGTATTTAAGTAAGCCCTTACAAGACTATAAATCCTCTATTAAGAACACCTAAAGATTTAAAGGTTTATGATATGTGCTAAATATCACTGTATACCTGTAAAAGTGAAGTTATTTTTTGTTTTAGTTTTTTTTGTCTAGGTGAGTAGTTATGGTTTAATAACTTGAGGACCAGCAATGAGTTAGGTATAAGGGAATTTGATAGGTCAATATTTTATATGATATTTAGGTTTTATTTAATTGATTTTTGTCACCATCGTAATATGCTTTATATGGATTTTGTTATATTTTTCTATGTTTAATTCATTATCTTATAAGTGATTGAATATGAGGATAAAACAATTTTTTGAGAAACTTTCTTAAAAATTTATCCAATTGATGATATTTTGAAGCCACTTGTAAGATAAGAAGATGGAAAAACAATTTTGTAAAAGACCCTATGAGTTGATTCTAGATTAAAGAGGTTGAAAAGTGCAGAAGTTAAAGAAGAAAAAAATAAAAGGAGACAGACATGGATGTATACCAGGCATTTATCTTGCAAAAAGATCTTAAGAGTTGAGGTATAATATCAGAATGACACTAGACCTGAATCACAACTGGTGCCAAACTCTTCATTATTTTATAGAGAGAGAACTATAAAATTGGCTTTGGTTATAAAGCTTGTTTGGTTTTGATTACATAACAACCAATGAAGAACAAAATAAAAAGAATAGGACCAATACTAATCTTGATTCTTTAACAAATATTAACCCTTGGACAAATGCCTCAAGCTCTTATGATTAGTGTATATTTGAAATGTCTCTCTATATAAACAATGTCTCCATTTCTTTAAAGCAAAGACTACTGCTGTAAGGTCTAAGTCATGTACTGGATAGTTTATCACCTTGCCATACTAAATCAACACACATCCCAATACTTGATGCGAAGCGTCACTATATACTATATAGCCACCATTTCCTAATGGAATAGTTAACACCGATGCTGTAGTCAACTGATGTTTCAGTTCTCCAAAGCTTCCCTAACATTCATCAATCCATCTGAATACTATATTCCTCCTCAAAAGTTTAGTCAGAGGGGTTGAGATCAATGAGAATCTCTCGACAAACCTACTGTAATATCTAGCTAATCCCAGGAAACTCCAGATTTCTGATACATTTTCAGAGCCTCCCATTTCATTACTGCCTTTATCTTCTTTGGATCTATTTGAATACCTTTCCCACTTACTATATGACCCAGAACCACTAATTGACTCAGCCAAAACTCACGTTTACTAAATTTGGCATATAATTTTTTCTCCCTCATAATCTGTAAGATTACTTTGAAATGCTCCGTATGCTCTTCTCTTTTATTCGAATACACTAAAACGTCATTCGTAAACATTATCATAGAGCGATCCAGGTAGGGCTGAAACACTTTATTCATCAATGCCATAAATGCAGCTGGGGCATTTGTCAACCTAAATGGAATTACTAAGAACTCATAATGCCCACACCTACTCCTAAAAGCACTCTTGGTACATTAGCCTCCGTTATCTTTAACTGATAGTACCCAGACCTCAAGTCCAACTTAGTGAACTCCTGAGCTCTCTATAATTGATCAAGCAAATCATCGATTCTAGGCAATGGGTACTTATTCTTCACTATTACCCTATTTAGTTGCCTATAATCGATGCACAATCTTAATGTTCTATCCTTTTTTTTCACAAATAAAACTGGAGCTCTCTGGGGTGAAACACTAGGTCTAATGAACCCCTATTCTAGTAACTCCAGCAACTGAGCCTTCAACTCCTTCAACTCCATAGGTGCCATCCTATATGGAGGAATGGATATAGGAGCAGCATCTGGAACAAGATCGATTGTGAACTCTATTTTTCGATCTGGAGGTAAGCTAAGTAACTTTGCGGGAAACACATCCAGGAATTCCCTAACCACAGGAATGTCCTTCACATTCTTCTCAGTTCCAGTGTCAATGGCATGGGCCAAATAAGCCTTACATTCCCTTGCATCAACCTCAAGGCACTCATAAATGAGATCAGCCTGGTAGTCACTACTTGGCTAATGCCTCTGAACACTGCTTTTGGCTAATTAGGAGATCCAAATATTACCTCTGTGTAGCAATTCATGATGGCCCTATGAGTAGGGAGCTAATACATATCTAAGAAAATATCTATTTCCTTTAACTACAACATAATCAGGTCTGCCTCCAACTCTGTCTGATCAATTCAAATCAAACACCTATTGCAGACTTCTCCTATCACGGTGGTACTACCTATCGGTGTCCTCACCTCTAATCCATAGCTCAATAGCTCTCTATCACAATGCAACCTAAATGCCATATACGGTATGATAAAGGAATGCATAGATCTAGGATCTAGCAACGGAAAAGCCCCAAAAGTATATTTAAGTAACACACCTGCAATGACATTTGGAGAATCTTGAGCCTTTTTTCTAGTCATTGCACAGACTTGGGCCTGAGATTGCGGTTAATTGCTTCATACCTCCATCCTACTAGTAGCATTCCTAGAACTCATTCTACCTTTGACATGACATTTCGGTTTAGATTCACTAGCTCAACTATGTTGGATAGTAGTTTCGGTTGCCACACTTCCTCTCCTACCAGACTGTGCTCTAAACACAACAGAACAGTCTTTGATCTGATGATCAAATGAGCCACGTTAGAGGCAAGCTCCAAAAAAATTCTAGCATTTGCCACCGTGCTTCTTCCCATAGTGCTCACAATTTGGCAACTGATCTGATACTACACCTCTTTCATTACCAGACTGTATAAAGCCACCCCTCTACCTGGACCCAGATTGTCTTGATCTAGTCGATGGTCTAAAAGTTTGGTTATAACACTTGCTGAACCTTCTACCAGAACCACCCTAAGATTCACTAGGCCTCTTCGGTCTTGACTCTAATCCATGTTCTGACAAACTATCCTTCAACAACTACTCAAATTGGATCAAGGTAGCTCGTAGTTTTATAAAACTACCTAGGTTAGAAATGACTATCCTCATCTGGATCTCCATGTTCAGCCCATCTTCAAATCTCCTACACTTTTCTTCCTTAGTAGGGATCAAGGTTGTAGCATATCCCATCAGTTAGTTGAAATTTATTTCATACTCTGCCACAGACAAACTGCCCTACCTCAAATCCAGAAATTCCTTCATCTTTTCATCCAAGTAGATTTTGGGAATGTAGTTCTCCTTAAAGACCCTTAGGAAGTTTTCGCACTCAAACTTCAAGGCTTGAAGGTACTGCCTGAAATAGTTTTCCACCACTGGTAAGCTGGGCCCTTGCAGTAAGGAGATGCATAGTCTAACCTTTCATCTGACTCACAATCCATCAGGTCAAAAACTCTCTTTGTTCTCTCTAACCATCCCTCGGCCTCTATAAGGTCGGTACTTTCGTAAAAGTATACAACCCCCTACTTTCGCAGCTTGTCATACCTCTTTTCCCTTTTCTCGGGAATTTGGGGAGACATTCCCTCAGGATGAGACACAGACGACTCTCTACTAGCTCTTACTGATTTTAGGCCAGCTGATTGTTCCACCTGATCATTTATGGCAGATGACCTATAATAAACAATAACTTCAATTACAATCCACAATTCTCACGATATTTCATGCCTAACATTTCTATATATGCCTATGAATGCCAAACTATGCTCTGATACCAATTTAATTGTAGCATCCCACTCCTGTCTGACATATGTCCATATACCCCTCTGACATTTGAGCACATGCCTGAAGGAAGCATCGTGCTAACTATGTCACTTTCATATATCTCATGACATCATAATTTAAAACATAAATATCACAATTTCTAAAACCCAAAATTTTTCTCATTTCATTTTTAAACTATGATTTACAATGTAGCATTACATACAACTTCCATGTTTATACAATAATAACCAATCAGAGTCCACAACTCCATCTACAAAGCATGCTACATGCATGAGGAATTTTAAAAAAAATTCAATCTAAATCCTTAGTCCCAGCTGACCGACCTTTGAGTCATCTCTTCTATCCAAAAGTTATACAAGCTCTCTTCTAGGCTGTCTCAGAAGTTAAGTCGTCACTCTCAAATCTGAGAAGTCAACATTACAATTTTAGTGAGTTTTGCGAACTCAGTTGAGTAACCATCCTCGATGGTTCAGTTTTGTCACAAACTACAACAATTCATATTATCCCATTATTGGCATCATTTCATTTATGATCGTGTAATGTCACAAAACTCTTTATTTACAATTGTCACATTTCAAATTCAATACAATTCAACATTTCATTGCAATCATGCAAAATATATTCATCGATAAGCTTTCACATATTTCATTCAATAAAATTTATCAGTACATTACAATCATTTAAATCATACATATCATATGTGTATGCAATGTTCATGAGACTAATATTCATTCGTTGCATTATTGAGACCGAGTGTCTTTTGCACTGTCCCATGTTCGTTGTGGATACCGGGCTCATTAATACTGTCCTTTATCCGTTATGGATATATGACTCATTTTACATATTGGGTCGGAGGCTCTTACCACAGTCTAAGCTTTAAGCTCTTTTTCATTGGTGACTTTGGTCATAACTGCCTTTATATTTCATGTATTCATGGAATGAAATGCATTACATATATTTAGTGATTATGTTCAGTCAATCACATTTGCATTCTCTTTCTCATTCACATTTATCATCATACTTGGTCTGGCATTCAACATATAAGTTGACATTTAGTCATTCACATTCACATTCAAGGAGCCCTTCTAATATGTTATTCATGCATCAAACTTCTCGAACATTGAATTTCTGATAATTATTACAATACGTCACATAACAACTCATTACATAACAGAACAAACAAACAGACAATCAAGGTGAGACCATCTTAGGTTACTCATAGTTGCTCCCTTTAGTTTATTGTCTTGAAGTATTTGTAATGTCTGGAAGCTATCGCTCAATGTGCTCTTCTATATCATGCAATCACATACATTTTTACATCATTGATTTTTACATTCATAAGAATAATTAATCATAGGCACATTTGTGTATTATGCATGTTCAATGACAAATTTTCAGGTATGTTTCCTTAATACACTTTATAATCAATTTATAACACCTTTCAATCATTCTTTAATCCATAATACACTTTACTCACTTTAATCCTTTCATTCAATATGAATTGGATTCATTAATATCTCATTTAATCCTAATTACCTCATATGGAAATACCCTCACATTAATCAGTTCATAAATCCCTCAAATAAAACACCTTTAATATTTCCAACTGCGCGATCGTGCTTTTCAACATGCATTATAGGTCCCACTATTCTTATTGAAATCTATAACCCTCACTACAAATTCGAGAAAACTTACAGTTTTCCTAATGGGACGATATCTAATATCACTAAGAATGACCTTGAGTTTGCCCAAGGCATCTTAGGTCAATTGGTAGGCATCACTCATAACAATTACATTCATTTATGCAACTACTGACTTGTTCCATCAATTTTTGATTTAGCACACTCATTGGGTCAACTCTTAATTTTTATTCATCCCATGTATATAACCTAACTCCACCTCTATCCACTTTAACCTTGGGTTTGCCCAACAAATCAACGCTTCCAGTTAGGACCAATCCATTAATTTAAAAATCTTATTTCCATGGTTTGATCACATTCGTGTAGAGCGAGCTTAGGTTTGATTAACAACCCAACTCTAAAAGAACTATGGTTCTTACCATATCAATGGAAGGCATAAGTCCTAATATTAAGGTTAAGGAATTTATTCTTTGGTCTCATCAATACTTGGATGATCTTAAATATATATATCACATATATACATTTAGATTATGGAGAAATCAATTAAATTGGGCCTATGTCCATAACTAAACTTAAAATGCATCTAATGCATGTATCATATAAAGGAGGTTTAATTTAGGTTGTGACTTGACTATGAATTTAAAGTTCATAATTGGATTCAACTCTTGAACCTAATTGGGTACTAGTGTTAGTCTTAACTAATCTGAATTATAAATGTGATTTGATTAGGAACCCTAAAATTTAATTATTTTAATGTCTAAATTAAAAACTTTAATCTTTGTATTTATGCATTTTTCTAGTCACACTAGAAATGCTATGCTCTACTTGGATTATTTCTAAATTAATCCCTAGGGTTTTGGAAATTCCTGGACATCAATTAGTCATCTATAATATTCCTAGGTCATCTCAAATTTATCTAAACAATTTCGGCATATGCCAAAATTATATTGACAGCCAAAATTGTCAAGATAAATAAGTTAACCTATTAGACACTAAAGGGACTAATTCAATATTTGGAAATTTTTCGAAAGCCTAATTTCAAGCACATGCATTAAGCATATTATTACCATAAAAATAATGCATATCTTATCACATAAAAACCTTATTTAGGTCTCATAACCGAAATACATAATTATAAGTCATTAAGGTAGTCATCTCCATCAACTTTCAAAAAGTTGACCAATGTTAACTTTGACTTTATTTATTAATCAAATCAAATTCAATTAATTTTGAAAAAATTCCAGAGTCTTATAAACATTCTAAATGTGTTTAATAAAAAATTACAGAACCTAATTCTTAGGAATTATTTATTAATAAATAGGAAATAGCCAACATATCATATGTGTGTGACACTCATCATATTACTTCTAACACAAGTCCAACATTACATCATGCATGCATAAGACAATCACTTTAACAATAAGTGCAATGCATCTCATACATGTGGAAACATCTCATCTTGCATATGCATACATAAAATTTATAAAAACAATTTTTATAAAAATTAATATAGAATTTACATGCATGCATTTTAATCACATTTCCAAAATTTCTAGAACTTCATACATGCATCAAGCTGAAACCAAATGCGTAATAAAATAGAAAATGACATTTAATTGAATTCTCCTTTTATAGAAACATAGCATAACATCTTATAAGCATTTCTATGAAAGAAAAAAAAAACAAATTGTCTAGAATTATTACGAAAATTTCAAAATCAACACATGCATTCAGTTTTTCAGAAATTCCTAGAAATCAACCTGCGAATAGTCTAAATATTAATTCAAAATAAAATAGAAAATGACATTTAATTGCAATTTTATTTAACAGAAACATAATATAACATCTTATAAACATTTTTTAGAAAGAAAATCAGAATTTTTTTTTACAATTTACACGAATTATTCCAAATCAACATGCATGTCAGTCACAACTCAGAAAACACTTTGTACATGTTCAATACATCATCCATTACATGCATAAATTTGGTCTGATACCATTGTAGGGTTAGCCATGGTTGAATGCATCACATGCATACTTATGCAGCAGAAGTGTCGGAATCAAGATTTCGACACCATAACAACATGACAACCACAGAATCACACACGCATACATGGATAAGTAAAAAACATGAAATGTAGAAACTTTTTACATTTTGTTTCTCCTCCTTTCTTGATTCTTCTCCTTGTTTGGGTTGATGCAAACACCAAAGCCTTTCTTGATCACCCAAGAACACACAGAGAACATGAAGAAACAATGTATATGTGTGATTTAAGCACCAAACTAGATGAGTTCTAGTAGATACTCAAGATGATGGAAGGCAGATCAAGAATCTTGTTTCGTGCACGTTGATTGCAAGAACAAGGTTCTTGATATCTCTCTCTCAGTCAGGAAATCTTTTAGAGCTCTTATGCTCTCACTTAAGTGTGTAAAAAGTGGTAAGACCTCATATACATGAGCGAAGGACTCACTTATATACTTATTCGTGCCTTCTGTCACGATCTTGGCCTTTTAAAAAAATGGGCTCACCTTCGGCCATGATCATAGTCTATGAGTCATGATTGTGGCCTACTTAAAATTGGCCATATACACTTGTTTTTCATCCAATCTTTTATGCGGGTGTGATACACTCATATTTTCATATATCTTTAGGACTTAATTTAGAATCATTTATGTTCATCTATAGCTGGTTTATCATGTTTTAGCATTATTCGAGGTTTGTTGACATAAAATGAAAAAATGAAACAAATAGACTCGAATTACACTGTTTTTGAGTTTTTGGCAGACTTGACCTCTAGCCATTGTGGGATTTTTATCTCAAGATTGGTTTAGCCAAAAATTCTGAAATTTCATACTTAAACTCTTGACTCGTTGACGGATTTTTTAGGACCAATTGCAGATTTTTCTGTGTTGGAATTCAGGAGAAATAAATTCCCCAATGTTGCGTCAGAGTTTGAATCACCAAAGCGATGTTTCAATCATAATTTTTGAAGCTAACTCAAAGATGAAGATACTGATAAAATTTGAGCTCCTAAATCGCCACAGTTTAGTTTTTATGCACTGTCGAAATTGACCTTGAAAAATCCATTCCAGCCAGCCAACGATCAACATCAGCCCCCACCTTTTAATTATTTCAACCATACATAGCTCATTCTCCACTCCAGGAAAACAGCCCCCATAATTCATTCCCTTAAGCACGCAGCCAGCTACTCCCATCCACCATAGAACAACACATCAGCCCCCACTAGCATAGCCTTCACTTCCATCAATACAAGCTCCCATACTCCACACACAAACCCACACATCAGCCCCACACTCCATTTCACTCTCCATACCTTCACAACGCCCCACTCCATTCTTCTTACATGCAAAACCCCACCTAGCTCCAGCCTTTCACTCCACTAACACATCATTCATACTTCAACAATGCAGCTGGCATAAAAAGGAAGAAGGTCCACTCTCTAGCTCACGCACGGATAGCCAAGCCTCCACTTTGTATTTCATGAAAATCATTCGACTTCCAAGCTAGAACCCAAAAAATTATTCACGCAAGCCTCTCCAAAAATCACAGTTGCTACTCCTCCCATTGAAGCATGAACCCTTCATCAACTCTCTATCGTGCAACTCCCACACACAACAATACTGTAACATCACTACACTAGCCTTTAACTGACCAAAGTCTTCATGCCACACTCTTGATTCCTCTCCACTTCACTAACATAGCAGACTCCACATTTCACACCTCACATAAGAGACGAAAATCACCTAACCTCCATTTGCTGAAAACGCAAAAAAACTCCATTTGTTGACATATGGAGTAGCCTTCACAAGCAAGAGACATGCCTCCACTCCGTTCAAGCTCAAGAACAAAGTCACGCCTCCACTCACTCCATTCAATTCACAGCAATTTTCTTTTTTTATTTATTTTTTTCATGAGTTTGTTCAGAGTTTTTGGTTGTGGATGATTTGGCTTGATGATTTGTGGCTAGAACTTTAATTTCTCTTAGGGATTTGATATATTTGTTGATGCTTTAATTTTGAATTTTGCTGGAATCCATGAATGAAAATTTATATACTTGTTAATTTTTCCTTGGATTTATTTGTTATTCCTTTGGAATGTTGGAAATTGTCTTGGTATAAATTCGCCTTTGGAAAAAGGGAGTTTTTGCTAGAAGATTGAAGGAAATTTTGACTAGGATTTTCTTGTGAGTTGGGAGACCCAAGAAACTTAGGAGGTGAAATTTGAAGTTTTGGAACTTAAGAAACTCTAGGAAAAACTTAAGTAAGGGATTACTAAGTGACATCTAGAGTGGATAGATTAATTCATCTTTGGGAAAAGGGGATTAATTACTCTTAAAATTCACCTACAAGGTTAGGATATTTCATTTGTGGAGGATAGTTAATTCAATATTAATGTTGACAAAAATATCAGTCCCTAAGAGAAAGTCATTCCCCATTGACATTAATACTTTTAATTAGTCAATTGTTGAATTCTTTTATAAATTAGTTATCGTAGAGATTTGTCATATTCATAGTTATTTTGGTTGCATTGAATTGGGTAGGTTTAGAAATTTATTTGAGTTTTTGTTAATTCGTTACATTGCTTTTTAATTTTTCAAAAATGTCACCTAACCTGATTCCAAACGCCGTTAACTAACGTAGATTTAAATTTCCTCATAATCCCTGTGGACACGACTCGGTTCTCACCAATTTATTACTCACTTCAATAACTGTGCACCTGTGGTTTACGACCAGCTTGCCTTTAAAGCAAGTAGTACATTGAGATCCACCATTCAACTCTACAGGAAGATCATCCACCATCTTCTTTCTTGCTATTTCTTCAAGACCTCTCAGATGAAAATGTCCCAATCTCTTGTGCCAAAGGTTAGTCAGTTGTATATTACTGACAAGAGCAAACTGCTGCAAATCCTCCATCTTCAGAGAAAAGCTCTTATTTCTTATTTTAACTCTGATAACTTCACTTCCTCTTGGATCAATAATTCTGCACTCATCATTTTCGAAAAACACTTTGAAACCTTTCTCAATGAGTTGTGACACACTGAGAAGATTGTAATGTATCTTGGGCACAAAGAGAACATTTGAAATAGTATTGAGTCCTTCCTTGGTGCGTATCTAGACCATCCCCTCCCCTTCCAAAAAAATACACAATCCATCTCCAAGTCTCACACTTCCATGAATTAATCTGTCCAATTGTTTAAATAGACCAAGATTTGGATACATGTGACTTGTATAGCCACTGTCAATGATCCATTCTGTAGATGGTGACTCTGCTAGAACACAAGTAACAATGAAAAGTTGCTCATCCTCTTTAGTGACTTGTTCTTTAGCAAAAGAATGTCCAGGCTGGTTTTTACAAATTGCCTCCATGTGACCATTCTGATTACACTTCCAGCAAATTAGGCCTCTTCCAACATCTATAAACCAGATGATTCGACTTACCACAATGAGGGCAATGAGGGCAAGGATTAGGAAGAGGATAAGTAATAGTAAGGAGGGGAGTGAAACTGAAGAGAGCTGTATTATACTAGACTTAGAGTGAGGAGAAAGAGTGTCTATTTAGGAGTTGTGTAGTTTGTAGTTTGCAGTGTGGTCCGAGTTACATGTATAGAGGCATGCAATTCAGAAAGTTTTTTGGGTATTAGAAGTGTCACGCGGTCGTCCTCCCAAGCAGGTATGTGTTTACTCTTTTTCACATTAATTTTACATTGATGTAGGGTAGGACAAACTGCACCTCTTTGGTCTTTAAGTGAGAATACATTCATCAAGTACGCTTTTGCCTTTCGCTTATCCAATTTTCGTGATACTCCACTTACTAACCTTAAACCTCTACCAGTATAAGACAAGTCCATTAGATTTTTTTTATAACATGATACATTAACCTTTTATTTTATTTTATTTTATTTATTTTCTTATTTTCATTTAATTTATTTACTTTTTTTAGCATGTCAGTTTTACATATTTATGCTTTTAACCTACATCACTTTTTTTTCATTGTCATATTTGCATATGGGTCTACCGGAAATAGCCTCTCTACTCTGTAGAGGTAAGGCTGTGTACTCTCAGACCTCCCCAGATCCCGATTTAATTTAAGATTTCGAACTTGGTGATGATGATTTTTATCACCAGACTGATTCTTGGATGGATCTTTCTGCTGATTCTGACTCTTCTGTGTCTTGGAGCCTCCCTTCGACCACTTCTTCATGGACTTCTCCTGATTGCCATTCTTTGTGAATGCCTTGAATGCACCTTTTGCAACATCACCCTTCCTCATCAGATGTCTTTGTTTTTGTGCTTGCAAAGCACTAACAACCTCAGTCAACTTAATGCTGGCCATATCTTTTGAATTTTCCAAAGAAGCAATGGTTGCTTCGTACTTCTCTAGAATTGAGATTAGTAACTTCTGGACAATCCTATCATCATTGAACTCCACATCTAGAAGCCTGATCTGGTCGGCCAACTGACTAAGCTTCTCGGCATAGGCTTTAACAGACTCTCCGTCTTTTGTCTGTAATCTATCAAACTCCCTTATAAAGTTTAGTACCTTCATATGCTTCACGCTATCATCTCCCTAGTATTCCTTCTTCAAGAAATCCTAGATTTTCTTTGTTGAATCGAACTTTATAATTCTTATAAAAATGGAGGGAGCCATGGCCTGGTACAGACATGATCTGGCTTGAGCTTCCTTGTTGATTCTTTCCCTCAACCATCTCAGCTGAGGAATAGTTACATCTTCTAGTGGCACTTCAACCGTATAGTAATCTTTAACAAGTTCCCAAAGATCCTATCCTTGTAGAAACACTTCCATCTTGATTGCCCAGATTGCATATCCTTCACCATTGAACAATCGAGGCTGCAGGCCTTGAGATGAGTTCTCAGCCATCTCTGATGAACTTCTTGAAATCACAACACTTCCAAAAAGAATCACCAACCTCAAACCTTTAAGTAACAAACTCACTCACTCACAGGTCCCTCAAGAAAGATAGCTCTAATACCATATTTGTTGGTGTTATCTATCACGCATGAATTTGCATACAATCAATTCCAGTGGGAACTGATGAATTACTTAAAGAAAAAGTAAATAATTGGTTGATGTAAACAGTAGAACTGAAGAACAGAGAAGAGAGAAGAAAGAAAAAAGAAAAGAGAGAGCACAAGAGATTTGTGTGTAATTTAGATTTAATTGAATGAGCAATATGATGATTACAACTTCTTGTATCTTTATCACTACAAGAAAATTGCAGTTTAGCGACGGAAAATACCGACGGAATAACCAAATATTCCATCGGTAACCTAAATACTGACGGAATATAACGACAGTGCGAAAACGTCGGCGATACGGCCGTAGCTAACTTTACCGACGGAAACTTACTATGCGTCGCTAAATTTAGCGACGGAACAAGATGTACCGTCGCTACAGTTTACCGACAGCGCAAACCAATTCCGTCTGTAACTTAGCGACTGAGAAAACGTTCCGTTTGCAAAATTACCGACGGAAATACACTTACCGTCGGTACATTGTCTTCATAATTACCGACGGATAGGTTAATTTCCATCGGTATATACGATAACAATATACCGAC
>JAOSBO010006967.1:0-13325 GCA_027563915.1 Erythroxylum rotundifolium
TTCTTTAAGGTTATTCATTTTGAAACTTAGTGATTTTTACTCCCACAAAGATTTGTTTTGAACCATGATAGCCAAAGTTCATTTTTTAAGAGGATTTTATCATATTTGATCATTCTTTTAATTTTCAATTTCTTATTGCCAAAAATCCAAAAACATCTTTTTACACATTTCCTTTATATTTAATTTAATTTTTTTAGTTCTCCAAAGAAGCAAAACCCCCCTTCCTAACCAATTTAGTTGTATTTCATGACATTTAGGCTAGATTAGATCCATTGCATTAGGTTCCAATTAAGTAAGATGACCCAAGGTTGCATCCTATATTGCAATCCTTGGAATTCAATTTTTGATTCGACCTCCAAGGGTAAAAACTGAAAGATAAAGCATGGATTAAAATGGCGCTATTGCCGGGGAACCAAGCAATTGGTTTTCTATAAGTTAGCCGTTGTCATTTTTGTTTCTCATTGAGTTAGGAACCTTTTCTTCCACATTCCCTTTTTACATAGTTTACTGTCATATTTGTCAATAGTATATGATTTTTATTTTCTTTTACATAGTTTTAAAATTTTTAAAACACAAACACAAGCATACATACTTTCACATACCATACACTTGCACCCATCACATCTCATCTTTTATTTGACTTTATGTGCTTGCGAGTAAATTTTGTTACTTTTTATCTACCTTTGAATTGTTCTTGTGCATGCCCCGGAATGCAAAACTCTTACTTTTTTATCCTAAAATTAAGAAACGTTTGAGAAAAATTCAAAGAGAAAGAATAGAAAAAGAGAGAAGTAAGGAGTTAGTTGAAAAAGAATCAAATGAGCAAAATAGTGAGAGCAACCCTGTGGAAGAAGTGAATATGGCTGAGAACCCAATTTTTCCCCAAAACCTAACTTTCATGTTAACCAACCTAGGAATGGTGATAATGCAGGAAATGGGGAGCATGAGAGAGTAGGTGAAAATAATGGGAATCAAAGAAGAAGGATTATTAGGGAAGCAATAACTTTTGATGTGAATTATGATCCCTTTACTGCTGCTTGTCCTAATTTCGATGTTAATTTTAAACTGAAGGGATTACTGATTAATTCTCTTCCTAAATTTCATGGCTTGATAGGAGAAGACCCCTGCATGTACTTGCAATCCTTGTCTATAGTTTGTCAGAGTATGAAACCAATAGAAGCTTCACTTGATCAAGTGTTGTGGAAGATTTTTCACCTATCTCCGGAAGGAAAAGCAAGAGAGTGATACATGAGACTTCCAAGGCATGTTGCGAATTCCTACCATAGTTGGGCCAATCTGAGGAAGGATTTTTTGGAAAAGTATTTTCCAGCTTCCCGCACTTCGTCGATGAGGAAGGAAATTTACTCAGCACACCATGAGTATGATGAATCTCTTTATGACTACTAGAACTGCTTCCAAGATTAATTATCTAGATTCCCTCACCATCAAATACTGGATGAACAGTTAGCTCAATATTTCTATGATGGTTTGAAAAGTCAAGATAAAGGCATTTTAGTTACTGCATTGGGAGGTTCACTTATTCATCTTACAGTTTTTGAAGCATGGGATTTGATCAAGAAGATGGCTTTAAATCATCAACAGTATAGTGTGAAAGACACCCGAGGAGTGCATGAGTTGGGCACCACAACAACCCACTCTAAAATAATGGAGAGTTTGGAGTCAAAGGTTGACTCTTTAGCGAGCAGAGTGACATTACAATTATCCTTCATCACTGTCGAGCTAAAGAATATGAATGTGAATTTACCAACATCTTGAGACCCTAACTGTGATACTTGTGGGTCAGTGATGCACATATCTAGTGTTTGTCCCAGTCGGTTTGAAGAAGTGTCTGCAGTGTATCTGGGATGACCAAATCTGAAATGGGACCCCTACTCCAACAAGTATAATGAGGGATGGAAGGCCAACCCTAGGTTTAGTTGGAGGAATGAAGAAGGACGAGTTCAAAGCTGATTTCAACAAGGGGGAGGAACTGGCACTTCTACTATCCAGTTCCCTAACCAACAACAAATCATGACTATCCCACCTAAGGAGGATACCAATCAACTACTGCAAAACATGATGACTTTGACGAAGGAAGAGCGAACTTCAACTAATAATCAATTCAATGCCATTGTTTCTCTGATTCAGCAAGATTCTTCAAAGAATGCTGCTTGGTTCAATGCCTTAGAAAAGAGAATGGAACAATGGGAGACAAAAGTAGAGAACATTAGCTCTTTTGTCACTCAATTGTCAAACAATATGAGTGAGAACCAAGCAAGAAGTAGTGGGACCATTCCTTCAAATACTGTGATGAACCGAAAGAGTTTAAATGCAATTGCTCTTCGAAGTGGGAAACAAGTAAGGTTTAATCATTAAGAGGATGAAGAATGTGATGAGGAGATTGATAATGGAGAATTGTCTTTACTCAACAACAATATCAAGAATTCTGAAAGCTCCAAAGAAAAAGCACTTTTGAATGAAAGGAAGTCTAAATCAAAGAACATAAGAGCTACTTCAGAAAGTTCCAAGGAAAAAGCACCAACACATGAGCAAGGGGAATCCATTAAGCATGAAGCCCAAGGTAAGGAGGTAAACCTTCAAGACCTACCTTTCCCTGATTCCCATTTAATGAGCAAGCGTATGACTGATATGAAGCATGAGAAAGATGTTATTGATTTCTTTAGGAAAGTCGAAGTCAATGTCCCTCTACTTGACTTAGTGAAAAGGGTTCCAGCCTATGTTAAATATCTTAAGGAGTTGTGCATAAACAAAAGGAAGTTTAGGCCTTATGAGAGAGTCCAAGTGAGGTCGAATCTGTTAGGCCTTTTTAAACCCCAATTTCCCATCAAGTGTCAAGATCTTGGATCTTTCACCATTCCATGCATAAAAGGAAAAGTTACCATAGGAAGGGCCTTGTTAGATCTAGGGGCTGCAATCAATGTGATGCCTAAGTGTGTTTGTCCATCATTAGGAGTTAAGAGTCTAAAGCCCACATCTGTCATGTTACAACTACCTGATAGATCTTTTAGGCATCCAGTGGGGATTATAGAGGACATTTTGGTCCAAGTCAAGGGTTTGGTTTTTCTTACTGATTTTTATGTGCTTAATATGTCTTCTAAAGTTGTGCAGGATACATCTTTGATTCTTGGGCGACCCTTCTTAAGGACTGCTAGTACTATGATTAGCATGAAAGAAGGTAAGATCACCATGGAGGTCGGGGATCAACAGGTAAACTTTAATATGTATGAAGCTATGAAACACCCCAACGATGAATACTCGCTCTTAGGAGTGAACATGCTTGACATTGTTGTTGATGATGCATGTGTTGAGTTTAAACTGGCAATGAACCCCTTAACTAATGATTCCTTAGAGGAAATATTTTTTTTTGATGTTTCAGTTGAACTACGGAGTGTGGACATTAGTACAGAACTAGAAAGTGGTCAAGTTACTTCGTCACAGCATGGATATGAGCTGAAAGTCCCTTAGGAGTTGAAAGATCCACCGTAAGCAGCAGGATGTTTATCTTCCTTCATTTACAATATACGTCTACTTTTTCATTGAAAATGACATTGTTATGCATGAGTATGTTGACTAAGTGTGGGGGAGAAACTACTTCAGTAGGATTAGGTTTAGTTTCTAGTAGGACTTAGGTTCAGTTGTTTTATTTCAATAATTTATCTTCCCTTTCAATTATGTGTTTTAGTAGATACATGACACATTTTCTATGATAGAGGAAATGTGTGTAGATGATGAATTGCATGTCATTTAAATGATAATCATGGAGTTACATATGAGCTTAGTATACGAACAGAAAGAGTTTTTTTGTCTCCCTAGAAAACTTCGCCGTAGTGTAGCACTTTTTGCCGCGGCGAACTTTTCATCCGTCGCAGCCACATCGCCTCTCAAGCCAATTTGCCGCGGCGTACATTAATCTTTTCACTACGGTGAACACCATAGTCTTCACTATAGCCAACCTTAATTCTTTTCTTGTGGTGAACACCTTCAACGTAGCAAATGACCTTCTAGCATCAACCTCCGAGGGACATTTCCCTTTCTACCCTTAATAATCTCCTTACCTTTCAACTGCCCTCTGTCTTTTTTGTCATTTCCTTTCCCCTTTCTTCTAAACTTACTAATCTCTTCTCCCTCTCTCACTTTCACCTTTCTCATTGAACTTCACCGCGGTGATTACCTTGTGACATCACCTTGTTCTCAACCTCCTTCAGTTGTTTCATACGTGTAGTTGGTGTCTTCATCTCCTCCCTTTTTTTTCGTAAGTTTTCCCTCTTTGTTTCGTTCTTTATCCGCTTACTTACTGACGATTAGACCGTGGCGAGGAATCCAATGTTTTTGCTGCGACATGGTGAGACTGATAGTCTTCACCATGGTAAGGAATCCATTCTTCACCGCAGTGTGAAGAATACAGTCTTCGCTGCAGCAACAACACAATTTCACTGCGGCATGCTTTCCAGATTTTGATTTTTAGTAAATTGTGTTTATTCCTTATGTTTATTTTTCTTCTTTTCTGTAAGAATGTGCCTCGAACTAAGAATGCCACCCACCACTCCACCCTACCCCCTCTAGCTCCTCAACTTCTTCCCATCATTCCAATTCCACCCAGTCCTCCCATCCACCCACTTCCTCCCGTCCCTCCTATTCCTCCCCTCACTGTGATCCTCTCGCTGACTCTGAATATTCTGACCTAGCCACTAAAGTAGATGCTAGGCTTTTCCATAGGGAGCGACCCTTCCCCTTGTCTCCTCATAACTATCCTTTTGTTTGCCAACTAGTCCAATCCTAACTCACTGGCTTTGTCCAACCTGGAGACCAGGGCAACCACAAAATTGTCCGCCACTTTTACACCTATTCCCACCCACTACAACCTTCCTCCCATCTTCTGCTGCCATTACAACTAACTCATCCATGATTATCCCTGGGATGATGTCATTAGTACCCTCTGTCCCGAGGGTACCCAATGGCATCAACCTTGCATTTATCAATGCTACCTCAAGCATTCTGAACTTTTCCCTGAAGCTCATCCTTGGCTTCTTCTTCTCAGCAACAACACCATTCCCGCTTCCCACCTCGCCTACATTACCAAACAGCAAGCCTTGTACTTAGACCTCCTTATGGTTGGTCGCTCGGTAGACATAGCCAATGTCATTGTTTCTGCCATCCACGATTCCATCACCATAGCCAAGCTTTCAAACTCCATCATCTTTCCACACCTCATCACTGACATATTCCGGGCTCATCATGTCCTGGAATACGCCAATGATAGCTATTTTGACCCAACCCCACTGTTTCGGTGTGTTCGGCTTAAATAGCCTCACCCTCCACCTCCCCCACAACCCAACTCACTCCCTACCCCTTTTACCTCTTTTCCTAATGTTGCTGCCACTCATACCGAGGCCTTGCCTCGTGAGGACGATCATCTCGCTCTAGCTTCGCCTGCACCTATCACCCTGCAGTACCTTACTCACTGAGTAGATGGCCTATCTACTAACCTGGCTACCCTCTGGGATACTATTCATCGGGCCATAGCCTAGCAAGAGCGAGATCGGAGATATCGACAGCGGATAGTTACGTTGATTGCCCAGCACCTACATTTTTAACTTCCTTCCGATGATGATGACTCCCTTCTTAGTGTTAGTCCGTCGAGCGGTGCTCCTGCGGATGCTGGGAATGATCCCCCGGTAGCTTAGTTCGAGTGTTTTTCTTGTATTTTTCTAGTTTCTTTGTCGAATGCTCAGTTCATTTGTAATTTCCAACTTTTTGCACATCATAAATATCTACTTCGTTTTGTTATTTCATTTATTGTTACTACACCTTTTCCTTTCACTTGTTTTATTTCTATCCATTGCTCTTGTGTTTTGATTACTTCACATTGAGGACAATATGATGTTTAAGTGTGGGGAAGGTTTTCCCATCTTACAATTCTTTTTTGTGCTTCATTTTGGCCATTTAAATGTTTGTGTTGCTAAATATTGTGCAAAAGTATAAAAACTTGGTGAATTTAACAAACTGCTGATCTTCGCCACGGCCATACGCATGATTTTTGCCGCGACGAACCTTTGTTTCACGGTGGCATAATATTTTTCTAAAATAACTAATATTTTTATAATTTTGCCTCCATTCAACAATTCTCCCCAATTCGATTGTTGTCATTCTTGTATCTCAAAGCTTTTATAAGTTTCAAAGTGATTATTGAGTTCTTGAAAATACCTCCCATTCTTTAAATGATAGTTGGTTTTTGGCTGATTTCATTTTCAATGTTTCCAACACAAAGTGAGTGAAAGTATGCTGACAAAGTAGCACTTTATGTTTTTAAAACTTTAGATTGTTCATTGAGATATTAACCTTGTTGGAAGGATATTTGGGCCTGAATTTTTTCAATTTTTGTGTGTATCTGCTTATTTCATATCTCTCTAGAACTTGTTTCAATTCTTAATCAAAGCTTTATGAACTAGAATTTTGTTAATATGATAGAGGCATTCTTTCATAGCCCTTTGATCGAATCACATCCCATAAACACCTATCCATCGCTAGCCCCTTGAGCCATAATTTATGAGCACATGCACTCATTTTTATGTGCTGTGTATAGTTGACTTTGTATTTTCTTTTAGTTATTTCATCCTTATACGGTGTTAATAAACATTTTGAAGGAAAAATAAAAGATGTATATGTATACTCTCAAGTACATTAAAAAAAACAAAAAATAGAGAGAAAAAGAAAAAAAGTGGATTGTCAATTGTCTAAATATTGACTTACTGTTGACACCTATTTCATAATTATGGTGCATGCACTCATACTTGTTTCCTCTTTCATCTATTCCATCCATTCATCTAGCCTACCGTGCATTACAACCTTTAAAAGTCCTCTTGATTTTCGGAGTTATAGTTCTTGTAATGGAGAGGTAGAATTATTACAAGCTTATGGTAGAGAATGGACTAAGAAGATTTATAGAGAGAAATTATCCCAAAACAAGTGAGATGAGAGTAAACAACTTACCTTGAGTGAAATCTCTTGCTTAATCTCTCGAATTAATTGCTTATAGTGTTTATTTTCTTCGCATTCTTTCATTCTGCTTGGATTGATTTATGAGAAAATGATTTTTTCCAATTTCCTACTTTTATTTTAAGCATGGTCGGAATTTTTTTTTGTAGTTATATCTTTTTTACTCTTATAAACTTTGTCCAGGAGTACAAAGGTCTAAGTGTGAGGGAATTTGATTGAGCCCAAGTTTATAATATAAATTGGTGACATTTTCATGGCCTTTGCTATACTTTTTGACTCCTATCTCTAGCTTTTGTGCTTAAATTGATTCTTGAGTATGTGCTTTTATTTTATGTAATTTGAAGGTGAAAAGTGCTACAAATTAATATCAAATGCATTAATTAATTTTATGAGAACAATTCATGCTGCAAACTACTATCTTTTTATTGCAGGAGACTCAAGGAAAAGGAAGTCAAAATGAAGATATGGATTGAAAGAAGGTTGAAGTGAAGTCAACACAATAGGAAGTTCGCCGTGGCGAAGTGGATCTATCGCCTCGGCAAAAACACAAAGAATTAGGCTAAACTTCAGGAAAAGTTCGTCGCGGCGTAGATTAATTCTTTCGCTACGACGATGGATCCAGCGAAGAACAAATCCTTTTGGGAAAAGTTCTCCGTGGCGAAAATGATTTGTCACCGTGGTGAACCTTTAAAAACCAGGGATTATGTGAGATGCAAGTGGCCAAGGCTAGGCTTATCTGATGGGTACTTCTACTCCAAGAGTTTAACCTTGAGATTAAGGACAAGAAAGCAGTAAAAAATGTTATAGCAGAACACTTATCAAGACTTGAAGGGGAACATAAAGAAGAAGAAGAGGAAATTAAGGAGAGCCTCCCTGATGAAGCCTTAATGATGGTAGAAAACCCCTTTCTTCCTTGGTTTGTAGATATTGCAAATTATCTCGCAAGTGGTGTTCTTCCCTCTAATTTTTCCTATCAATAAAGGAAATGTTTCTTATTCCAATGTTCTCGTTACATTTGGGATGAACCCATACTATATATGATTTGTGCTGACAATGTGATTCATATGTGTGTCCCTAATGATGAGACAAAGTGTTGAAGCAATGTCATAATTCTATTTGTATAGGGCACTATAGAGTAAATAAGACAATTGCTCGAGTCTTGGATAGTGGATTCTACTAGCCAACCTGATTCAAGGATGCTAGAAATTTTATGCTGAAGTGTGATAGGTGCCAACAAGTGGGCAATATATCAAAGAGGGATGAGATGCCACTTTCAAAAATCATGGAGGTGGAGATATTTGATATGTGGGGCTTGGATTTCATGGGACCATTCCCATCCTCCCTAGGCAACAAGTATATCTTAGTTGGAGTGGATTATGCTTCTAAGTAGGTCGAAGCTCTGGCTACTCCAATAAACAATGGTAAGGTCGTTCAGCATTTCATCAAGAGGATATTCACTTGATTTGGGATGTCAAAGGAAATTATAAGTGATAACGATAGTCATTTTTGTAATAAGCCATTTAAAGTTCTTTTAAGGAAGTGTAATGTTCAGCATAGAGTGGCTACTCCATATCATCCATAAACTAATGGCCAATTGGAGGTGGTAAATTGAGAGTTGAAGAAGATTTTAGAGAATGTAGTGATCGCCTCAAGAAAAGACTAGGCTTTGAAATGGATGACACACTTTGGGCATATAGGACAACTTTTAAGACACTTATAGGTACTACTCCTTATAGACTTGTGTATGGTAAGGCTTGCCATTTACCCTTGAAGTTGGAGCATAAGGCTTATTGGGTAATAAAGAAATTAAACATGGATTGGAAACTTGAAGGCAAGAAAAGGTTCCTACAAATTGATGAATTGGAAGAGTTAAGGTTTGATGGTTATGAAAATGCCAAGTTGTACAAGGAGAAAGTTAAGAAGTGGCATAATGCTCACATAAAAAACAAAGAGTTTAAAAGTGGAGATTTTTTGCTTCTATACAATTCAAGAATTTGCTTATTTCCTAAAAAACTCAAGTCAAGTTGGAGTAGACCTTTAAAGGTACTTTAAATATTTGATCTTGGAGAAATTGAATTGGAGAACACCAATGGTGAAGCCTTCAAGGTCAATAGAAATCGATGCAAGCTTTACATTGGAGGAGCTCTCTCTTATAAAAGGGAAGTGATTTCTTACCTTTCCCTTACTCTTTTTCATTAAATTGAACTTTGGTCAAGTTCATGACCTTAAATGAAGCATGTTATGGTTAGTTCTCAAGTTATTTAAGTTATTGCTGTTTGGTTTTCAAGTTGTTTCTTGCTTTAATCTTATCTTTTCTTGAGTTTGACTATTGTTTTCTTGAGCTTAATTGTAGCTTTTTATGTTAAAATTTAAGTTTACATGTTTAGAGTGACTTAGGACTAAGTTGGGAGCTATTGGGAGTGAATTAGAACATGTTTAAGTGACACCCACTGTCACGATCATGCTCAAAACCCTTCACTCATTAGGTGTGCACGATCATGATAGAACCCTTTACTCATTAAGTGTGCGTGATCGTGATAGAACCCTTCACTCATCATGTGTGTATGATCGTGCACTAGCACGATTGTGATAGGACCCTTCATTCATCAGTTGTGCACAATCATGCAAGGCGGGTATTAGATCTCACCTACCCCCTGCTTAAAACAATCTTAAAAACATACCCCCTTTTATTATTCTCTTCTCTATGCTCCCCTCTCTCTAGTTTTGGCACCCACAACCTCCTTTCATGAAAGCTTGGTCATTCTCTTCCAAGTTTTCATGAAATATTGTAAGTTTACTTAGGTTTTTCATCAAAACCTTTAGTCTTGTGTAGAGTTATCATGTCTTTGTTTTTCTTTTCCCCTCCTTCCCTCCATTTTCATAGGTTTCCCTCTCTAGGGGCTGAGTATGTTCCTTCCTAAAACTTATAATGATTCTTTTGTGATTTTTGTAGCTTTCACACGATTATTCCTCTAAGAATCAAGACTCTCATCCAAACTGAGGTGGAAGGCTCAAATACTATAGATATTGGAGCTAATTATAATGCCCCTTTTTCCATTTATTACAAGGAAAAAAGGTGAGATGTACACTCTTCTAAAAACTAGAATCATTCTTACACCACAATATTTGGATTTTGATCTGCTAGAAGAAATAGGGTTAAAGGATAAATTGTTGAAATTGTGCAGGAAAGGTACTTGGGAACAATATGTGCTTATGGATTACCCTATTTTCTGTGAACTAATTCTTGAGCTTTTGAATTCTTTTATGTTTGAATCTAGTAAGCCTAATAAAATCTGGTTTAGACTATAAGGCTAGGCTTCTAGCTTAGATGAAAAGTTTTTATACTAACTTTTTGGTTTTTCTAAGCTACAAGTAGAAGATCACCATCAAGACTTCTCATCTACCATTTATTGGAAGTACTTAACCAACTTGCCTAATTTTAGTGCTCACAATACATCAAATGCTCACATTTTTACTCCTAAGCGATTGCTTTTTCAAAAATTCGTGTGTTATGCTATGTTTTCCAAAACTTAAAGTAATAAATGCTCCACTAGGGAGTTGTTTTTATTATGATGCATAGATGAAAACATTGAGCCTAACATGTTTATCAATCTTTGATCCAATCTGTGGCAGGAAAGGCAACATCTATAGGAATGGGATATTTAGCCACTACTTTGGCTTAGCATTTTAAGATTGATCTTACTGGACTAATTCCTGTTTCTTATGAGTATTTTGATGCATCGTAATTAAGATGTACGGAGATACTATTGCACCACAACATGGAGCTCTGAGATCCTTGGACATGCATTATAGTTAAGCATAGGTTTTCAGGTGGAGCTTCAAGTTCCCGACTTTCTCTGGACTTTTATGAATCAAGTGAGGAATTAGATGGGCCAACAGGATGGGAGAGAGTATACACACTCCTAACCAGCAGCAATAGAAAGACCCAACAACAACTCAACCAAACGAATGAGTAAATGCAACTAATAGCTGCCAACAATGGTAACTAAAAAAGAAAATTTACAAGTCTTAGGAGATGTAATGGCTCTATGTGCCATCTCCAACCACATCACCTCCTCCCTCTCCATAAGCTTTCTAAACTCCCTCTTTTGTTGTTTGTTTGTTTCTAGTTCTTTTATGACCGTTGCATTAGTAATTGTTTAGTGTTGTGTTTTTTTTATCTTATTACTTGTGCTATTTGTTTGTAGTTATCTCATCACACATTAAGGACAATGTGTCATTCAAGTGTAGGGAGGTAACTTGGTAGCTAAGTAGCTAATTATTTGACTTTTGTGTTTGCATTGCATTTTGGCATATCTTGTAAGTTGCATATTAGGTTGCTAGTTCTCAGTTTATCATTTTCCCTGCATTTGAATCTTTGATATAGAAGTTGTTTCCTTAAGATTGTCTCATAGTAGTCGGAATAAGATTGAGTCATATCTTGAAGATTGAATTAGGTCACTTGGATAGAAAATGAGCCATGTGGATTGGCTTGAGTAGTTGGTTACATGGGTTTACTCAGAAGTTTATATTTAAGTGATTCGGTGATGTGGAGAAACATGATGGATTTTCATTTGAGCCTAAGTGAGGATTTGAGCCTATATAACTCTATTCCATAGTCAAATCATTTTCTTGATTGTACGATACTCCCACAGGTAGTATCATAAGAACTTGCCCTGAACTAATTTAAATTTACTTGATGCATGCTAAATAGAAGTGATTAAGGGCCTCGTTCTTTTAGCTCTTGACTTAAATGACCAACCTATGTCACTGTCCCTTACAAATCCATTTATGCCTTTAACCCTTTTTGTTTCTAGAAAACACCTCATTTTAAACCTTAAGCCTCATTAGCCTACCTTATCACAAGTTTAATAGAGTGTTAAGTTTCCATTGGTTTAGGATTTTTAACTATAATTTTTTTCTTAGACACTTTGAATGACTTTTTTTGTACTTATACTTTTCGAGAAAATTACATCTAGCTACTAATGTTAGTTTTTATTTCCTTATTTGTGATTAAAAAAAGAGAATATAAAAGGAAAAGGGAAAAGAATAAAATATAGTAGCAACAATAAGTGCAAAGTAGTTGGTTATATCCATTTACATGTCTCAAAAATAATTTTATGTCCCTTTGCATACTTAGTATTCTATGAGTGCTTGTGATAAGCCCTCAAACCCCTTTTTAGATACCTTAAACCCTATCCCCATTGCAACCTTTAGCAAAGTCCTTTCGATCTATTTGTTCATGTAATCACTGTGGAGAAGAATTGGTCTATTTCCAAGTGTATAGTAGTGTACTTTCCTATAGGGAGTCTTGAGCAAAACACTATCCCTAAACACTTGAGTGAAATAAGTGAATTCCATGAGGAAGATCCATTTTGAGTCTATGCTTACCCTTGATCGATAGTGTTATAACTTGAGTTTGTTTATGTATGCCGATAAAAGCTAGCTATAATGTGTGCAGTAATTGGACATTCAAGTGGCCGAAGTTTGAATGATTGCATGCTCTTAATCCTTTTTATGATGAATTGATGGAATGGATGGGTTGTATTTGAGTTAGCTTGAGGAAAAGCAAAGGTTTAAGTGTGGGGAAGTTGATAAGTGTGTTTTTAGATTATGTTTTTAGTGTGTTTTGATGTGTTTTAAATGCTTCTCTGTAAGTTTTAGCTCTAGTTTATTTGATTTTTAACATCTTTTGCATCTTTTCCTAATCTTTGAAGTGTTTATTTGTTTCTTTACATTATCTAGTGCTTGAGGGTAGTTTTGGAGCTTATTTTGTTAGGACAGATTTATGCACCCTATTGATGAATTGTGCAAGTATAAGATTTGTAGTCGTGGATGTGGTACAAATGATGTAATGGCACCACAAGGAAGAGTTAGAGAATTTATATGCCAATGAAATCCAGTGGAGAGGAAGGGCAATGTGTGAGGAGCTTGCATTTCAAATTTCAATTCAATTGGAGATCTGAAGAGGAAGTTACAGCCAACAGAGTGAAGAGTGCAAAAAGTTGTCAAAGAACAGTGCAAGAATGATCGTGCAACTAGGAATGATTACCTCTTTGTCGCGATCATGCTTGCACATGATAACGCAACTACAAATGACTACCTCTTTGCCATGATCGTGCTTGTGCACAAGGGTGATAGGTGAAAGTTTCCAAAATCAGGTTAAAGATAGGTTTTTAAGTTCCCTTTAACATATAAAAAGGGCTATAAACCCCTAGAGCCCACCTACATCGACAGACCGCACAAAAATAGAAAAAGTAAGTGTAACATTCCATTACTGATGGGAAGGGTAAAATAGTAATTTGGAA
>JAOSBO010007089.1:0-13316 GCA_027563915.1 Erythroxylum rotundifolium
GATCATGTACATATAGTAAGTGTTGAAAGATACAATGTAAACCTTCAGTTTTGTGAAATGAAATGAGGAAAAATGTTGAGTTTTAAAATATTGTGAATGTTCATATGATTCTTTTAGTGAGAAATGATATGATGCCATGTGAAGTTAATATAGTGATCGAATGTAGATCACCCTTATCATAGGATATGTACTGGAAAGACCTCCGGGCGTCCCGGCGTGTACCCTGCAGTAAGGGGGTGTTACACTTAATGTAACGATCCTCACCAGTACGTTTCTTGTATGGTCACACGTCCCACTTCCTGTATGATAGTGAGAATGAATATTTGAGGTTGAGAAATACAACATGAATTGCTATGAACAAAGCATTTGTTGCTGTGAATAGGCATGTGTTGCTCTTTCCTTTTGCTCAAGATGTGTTGCCAATGTGTATAAGTGGGAGATGTAACAAAATAGTGTCCACATTGGCACAAGTAAACCAAAGTGGACAAATAAGCTTAGTCTTATAAGAAAAACAAAGCCAACAAGTAATTGGGTACTTGTGGCAATAATAACTCTATTTTGTTAGCATAAGTTGTTAAAGAGAGCAAAAATTTTGCCACTTCTCTCTCCCAGACATTTTAACACTCTCAAACATTAAGTTCTCCCCTATATTTTTCAATCTATTAGAGCTACCATCTACTAGGTTTGGGATTTGGGGCGTGAATTTGTGTAACTCTGGTATCTGCTCACAGCATAAAGAAAGGGTAAATTTAAGTTACATTGAAACCATTAGAGCACAAGATGGACTTGTAAAACAAGCATAAAGGCCAAGGAGCTCGTTATATTTAAGAGGCAAGGTCTCACTACACTTCCCTTCAACAATGATATCATGTGTTGTTTAAATTGCATCACAGTTAGGTTATGCAACTTTAAGATTTAATACAAAATGTGTCTTGTCAAGAGTTGCAGGCATAAATTTGAGAGCTGCATATATGGAAGACAAAGCCAGGTCCTTCTCTTCCATAGTAGAAATACTAAGAATTATATAAAAATAAACAATCATGTTAAGCACTTATATTTTTCTTTCAATTAAATAATGCAATCTACACAAGTTCATTGATATAATTTCATGTTCTTACACAAACGGATACATATATTTCTTTGTTTGAATAATCTTCTTCTACGTACCAATCAGTGCTTCTAGATCTTCTAAACTATACTTATGGAGCCTATATTCAGTTGCTTCTTTCAAGTTAATTTGTTACTGCTACAAATAAATATAATATACGCAATGTTAGTGCATTCATTTTGTAACCAGTAAACACCTCCATTGTGTGAGATTCATATGAAGTTAATCAAGTTCTCTATTCATGCATCTTTAAACGCCAAGTTTGATTGTGTATTCATCTTTAGATAACCATTGCATTAAACAAAATAAGGAAAAGGCGATAAAAAGTAAAGAACTGTAAGATATAAATTAGTAATGCCTATGTTCTTTCTCAAATTCCCTACCCTAACAAATATAATTTGCTAACCTAGTAAGGCTATGAACGCAGTATATGGGTGCCAACTTGCTACCATTAACCTTCGTCAACATTAACCTTGCTCCTCCTTCCTTCCCCTAACGCTATTAACCTCCTTCCCTCCCCTTACATTACCCTTCTTCTGCTCTAGCAAGGTACCCCATTCATCAACAAACTCAGCTTACTTTCCAAACCGACTCTCTTTTCAGCTTTCCCCTCTTGCTAGACTTATCCCTCCTGTTTCCCTTTCTTCTTTTCCCATTTGCTAAACTAAAATTTTCATCTATTGGGGTAAATTGGACAATTCACTGGTCTCATTTCCCTCTTTGGTAACTGTCTTTCAAACCTACTCTCTGACACTACCCAGCCTTCCAAACTTCTTATCTGTCAGCCATGCCTGCTCCTCTTCTTAGCCCTGCCTCAGCCACTGAATTTCCTCCTTTACCCTCTCAACCCTTGGCTGCCCCTAAGGCCCCGGAACTTGGATCATCCTCAACCTCTTCCTTGCATATCAAGAGGAGTTGGAAGCAAGTCATAACAAAAGAGGGAGATGCTGCCCTCCACTACTCTCCACTGAAAGAAGACCAAGGCAGACTACTGGTTGCTCCAGAAGTGGAAGTTCTCCAAGAACGCGCCAGATCATGGGAGTCCTCTCTTGTGGGCTTCTTCCTGGAGAGAAGACCCCCATTCCCGTTGCTGAAAAAATGGGCAAATCATAATTAGAAGAATAAAGGTCTGCTTGAAGTACTGCTAGTAGATAAAAACTTATCCCTATTTACTTGAAGTACTACTAGTAGATAAAAACTTATCCCTATTTACCTTCTCTTCCAAAGCTCAGGCGGATAAAGTCCTTGAAGAAGGTCCTTGGCATGTAATGAACCTCCCTCTGTTTCTTCAAAGTTGGCAGCCAGGATTCCAACATGAAATAGGAAAGTTAAGGGTTGTGCCTCCATGGGTAGGTCTATATAATGTCCCTTTGAAGTATTGAACTACTAAAGGCCTTATTATGTTAGCAAGCTATCTAGGGCAACCATTATGTAGGGATGAGTATATTGCAAAAAGGAAAAGGTTGGGCTATGCTCGACTATGTGTCACCGTGGATATTTCTAAGGAGTTGCCATAACACATCCCCATTATGTGACTAGGCTATGATGGCTCTTTATATGAAGATGATGTCACAGTGGAATATCAGTGGAAGCCCTCTGTGAAGCTATAAGGGAAAAGATGGGTTCCCACAGGGAAAAGGTTCAAGGAAGGGAATTATAAAGAATTATTGGGGATAGACCTAAGTGAAAGTAAAGCCGTTGATGTTCAAGGAAGCTGTGGAAATGTGACACATGAAGAGTCAGCTATGATCGGGAAAAAGCAGATGGAAAATGATGGGCATGAGGAGTTGGAAACTTCCCAAAATGTAGTAGCACCTATTACCTTTGAAGCAGAAATCCAGCAACAATCAAATTTCGGTACAAGCATTAAACAAGAGGATTCTAAGCAAGGTACAGAGGTAATGGTGGGAGATACAGGTGTTGAAATGGAGGCTACCTCTTCCTCTTCAACTGCTACAGAGGAGAAAAAGCATGCAGAATAATGTACCAGTGTTAAAAGAAAGAAGGGTACTAGGAGCAAACAAAGCTCCAAACCCATCTCATCATAATAGTTGTTTGGAATGTCAGGGGCCTTAATTGCCCCAAAAAACTCCAAGCCTTGAAGGAATTTCTGGCTAAGGAAAAAATATTGGTTTTTGCTATTTTGGAGACTAAAATCAGAGAGGAGAATCTCAACAATCTTAAAAAACTAGGGAATAAGTGGCAGTACCTCACTAATCATCAATCAAATGTTTTCGGCAGAATCATCACTGGGTTTGATCCTTGATTGAGTAAATTTTCCCCATAGATCCTATATCTATCTATATGAAGAAGAAATCATGTAACGAAGGGGATTCTTATTCTCATACACTATGGGGATGGTAAGAAGAGATATATTTTACATCCCTGAAGGGCTATAATTGGAGATACCATTATTTCTGGTACAGAAGTTCCTATAAAAATGAGAAATGCCTTACCTTTGAGTGCGGTTTGAACTATTGATTTACGTAATTGGAAGTAACCAATTAGGTTTACGACGAAATCTTTTGTCGAAATAGAATGGCCTTCCTTTTTCTTCTTTTTCTTTTTATTTATTATTTATCATTACTACTATAAAATTTAAATATAGTACGCCCAGACCGAATCAACATATTTTTTTGTTTTACGTCCCGTAACTCTTCCTCAGCCAAGCTTGGGCAGAATAGCAGAGCAAGTACAAGTATTAGTAGCATAGAAAAAAATGTGTTCTTCGTCATTAATATGTTTGCTCGCAGTAATTGTGGCCTCTAGGGAGAATCTATGACTGCATCTTTGATGCACTTGCTAGTGCTAGTACGAGTACATCTGAAAATTCTTAATTGGCTAGTTGTAAAACGTGGAGACGTAAGTAATGCACATGAAATGGCATTTTGTTGGGCATAACTCCTCATTCTTTGCATCAGTGGTGTATGGGTTAAATCAAGCATTTCAAAGAAAGGAGCTATGGGGGAGTCTACAGAGGTTCCAAGGAAGGGTGGTAGGTCCTTGGCTTATAACTAGAGATTTTAATTGTACACTCTATAGAACTGAAGCAGAAGGTTATTTCTCCTTACGCAATTATTCTACTGATTTCAAGGAATGTACTGATCACTTAGGAATTCCAAACCTTAAGGCTGTTGGTCACTTTTTCACCTAGAGTAACAAGTAGTCTACTGGTTAGGAACTTTGGACAATGCTTGATAGGGTTAAGGTCAACCAAGAATGGCTACAAACTTTCCCTGAAAGCAAAGCCTCTTTCCTAAACCCTTTATTTTCTGATCATACCCCAATAGCTGTGGGGGACCTATTCCTAAAGGTGAAGCGCTGCCACCCTTTTAGATTCAATAACTATTTGGTGAATGTAGAGGGTTTCAGAATTGTGTTAGGGAAGGAGTAACAACTTGGGTAAATGGAACCTTTCAATTCCAATGTATCTAGAAACTGAAACATATCTAAGAAACCTTAAAGCATTTAAAAAGCAAGACGGGGGAAAATACTCTTCAAGCTATCTCTGACACCAAGGATACCTTATCCCTACTTCAGAATAAACTCTCCCTCAATTATGAAGATTCCTTCCTCTTATCCTAAGAGAAAACAAATTTGACTGCCTATCTGCAAGCCTTACACAACTATGCTAGTCTTATGGAATAGCGGGAAAAGGTGAAGTGGCTTAAAGAAGGGGACAAGTGTAGTACCCCACTCCCGCAAGGACTTGAACTCGACATCATGGGTGATATCCGAGTTCATGCCCTACGAGGGTGGCGTGCTAAAGCACTCAATCATTTAGAAATCGGTATAAATTTTTTTTTTAAATCACAAACACAATATGCGAAAATTTATAACCAATTTAGGCCCACTTTCCTTCATAAACATTTCCAATCAATATAATACAATCAACAAGGTTATCAATAGCCATTTGGGCCCTTTCACAAATACAATACACTTTAGTCATTATGCCTTTACATTACAATATAAATCATTTGTACAATAGTTTTAGAATATACAATTTTATACAAAATAGGAAAAACATAATGCAGACGCGAACTGATCCCAACCTCTATCCTTCACTTATACTGTAGGTATACTCCCGTTAGCCTAACGAGGTATTCTTCTAATCCTGAAAAATGTTTATAAATTTTGGGTGAGTTTTACAAACTCAATGAGGTAACCATCATCGATGGTTCACTCAATTCATACAACACATCAATTTCACATAACACATATTCACATTGGATCACATACACTTAATCAATCATTTCACATTGTACATTCAACACTTTATAATAATTCATATCATACATATGCAATGTGTATGAGAACCACTTTCTATTATTATTTCCATTGTGACCGAGTGCCTTTTTATCTAGCCCATATCTCTTAGTGGATATCGGGCTGTATCAGATGATATTAGGACCCCTCCCTTGCGAGACACGCGTCTGACGTCCTAAGTGACATCTAGACGAGCATCCCACAAGGGTGGAGTGCCCTCACTAGGACAATCCTTAAACTTGAAATTTCATCTTGATCTCTTCAGAATATTTTGTCCCTTGACTTGTACTTAGAGCTTACGTCCTTAACTGCTTCTTGATCCTTGATAATCATCTCTTATTGAATCCCATGATTAGTGAATTCTTCAATTAATTCCAACTGAGTGACTGTTCAATCATACCGGCTTAACTTCTTCTTGTATCGTCCATGGTTGGCCTATCGTCTATGTTTCCTTTCATCTGTCTTGCCTATTGTCTGCCTTTGACTTTCTTAATGTCTTTGTTTGACTTCCTATCGTCTATGTTCTATCATCTGGGTTCTATCATCTATGGTTAACTTTCTTATCATCTGTGTTCTATCGTCTGGTATCTATCGTTTGTTTTTCTATTTTCTGTATTATGATGTGTCATCACAAACGATTCCTTGCATCTGTGTTATGACGTGTCATCTGGGTTCCTTGCACCTATGTTTCTTGCGTCTGTGTTCCTCATTTGCATCTGCCTTTCATTTGCGTCTGTGTATGACGTCATCATAGACGATACACTTCCTCTATATTTTTCCTTTGCGTCTGTGTGTGACGTCATCACAGACGATAAACTTCGTCCGTGTTTCCTTCTTGTACTCTACCTTACTTAATGCAGACTTAAATCTTTTCAACCACCCTCATTCATTCCATTCCAAAGACAGATTACATAAAACATAAACATCAAATGCTTCCCCAAAATCTTCAACTCATTTAATCACCACATGCAATGTGAAATCTTAACAGTGATTATCTTCAAACCCAAACGACATTTCATTCATAATCATAGGTAGAAGTCATTACAAAGCTTTACTGAACATTTCCAGGTACAATATGTCCATTGAGTTTAAGAACTAAAATACAAAATACACTTGAAATGTAGCTAAAGCCTTGAATTCCCAAAAATCTAACTTAAGAATACAAAGGAAATTAGGCAGATTTGAGTGATGCCTTGACTCTTAGCTTACTCACTCCTTTGCCCATCACCTGAATGGGACAGAATTTAGAAGGGGTTAGGTTAAAGCTCATGGGTAACATGTTTAAAGTTAAGAAATAAGCAGAAAACCATTTGCTAAAAACTCACTGCATTTTACACTTTAGAAACCGTAGCAATTTTTCTAGAAAAATCATCAAATACTTATTTCACAAAATTTTCACTTTATCAAACAATTCATGAGCAAAGTCATGTATGTATCAAACTTCATAACACATAAGCACATCAAAATGGTCTGGAAGGTCCATAAACAGAATGAACTAACACAGTCCATATAATGGTCCTGTGAAGTCGTAAACAAAACGAACTAGCACAATCCCACTTAGTGGTTTTTTTATGTAGTCGTAAACATGAGGGAGTCTATGAAGGAGCTCCATGCCACTAGCGGGCAGGCAGGAGAAGCCTTTAGTCTAAGTGCACTTGACAACAGAATGGACCAAACCAAACCCATATAACATGTATTTCATGATCTTGAATACTTGTTGCCCATAATGGCAAGTTTTCGAAACTTGATCTTTTCAAAATACAATATATTTTCAAAATCATTTTCATGTTCTTGTCATAACAAATCAACACAATAATCTCATACAAAACACATAATACTTTTTCAAAGCATTTCAAGAGTTATAATGGATGTTCATGAAGTAGTTGAACATCACTGCTTTAATTTTCTTTGGATCAACATGTACCCGATTCCTAGAAATTACATGTCCAAGAAATACCACTTCATGGAGCCAAAACTCACACTTGCTGAACTTAGCATACAACTCATTCTCCCTCAGTGTCTGCAACACTCTCCTAAGATGCTCCTCATGTTCCCCTTCACTCTTGGAATACAGGAGAATGTCATCTATAAACACTATAACAAACTGATCCAGATACTCCTTGAAGACCCTATTCATAAGATCCATGAAAGCAATTGGAACATTGGTCAAATCAAAAGGCATGACTAGGAGCTCGTAATGCCTATACCAAGTCCTAAAGGTTGTCTTGCTTACACTAGACTCCTTGATTCTGAGCTGATGATAACCTGACCTGAGATTAATCTTGGAAAAGACTCTTTCTCCCTGCAGCTGGTCAAACAGATCATCAATACAAGGCAGAGGATACTTATTCTTAATGCTCGCCTTGTTGAGTGTCCAATAATCAATACACATCCTTCATGTTCCATCCTTCTTCTTAACAAATAGAAGCGGTGCTCCCCAAGGTGACGAACTTGGCCTTATGTAACCCTTCTTTAACAATTCCTCCAACTGTTTCTTAAGCTCCTTCAACTCAACTGGAGCCATTCTATATGGTGGTATGGAAATAGATGCAGTTCTTGGAATCAAGTCAATGGAAAACTTGATTTCCCTCACTAATGGCAAACCAGGTAAGTCTTCTAGAAACACATCAGTAAATTCCCTCACAATCAGGAAATCCTCTAACCTCTTTTCATTCACCTTAGTATCCACCACATGTGCCAAGAAGGCTTCACACCCCTTTCCCATCATCCTATCAGCTAGTAAGGCAGAAATAATTCTTGGTGCTTGTATTTTCCTGTCCCTCTGAAAATCACCTTCTCATCGCTGCCCAGATCAAACTCCACTTCCTTAAGGCCACAATCCAACTTTGACCAATACTTCTCATGACATCCATTCCCAATATGACATCCAAGCCTTTTAAGACTAGAGGTAGTAAATCCACTACTAGTCTAGCACCATCAATGAAGAGTTCACAACCTCTATACACTTGACTTATCATCACATTCCTCCTTAAAGAAGTGCTAACAATCAAAGGGTTATCCAAAGGCATCGAATCAACAACATGTATTATCACGCTTGCAGAAACAAAAGAATGGGTGGAACTAGAATCAATCAAAACATATATTTCAGAATTGAGTAACCGAGCCATACCCATGTCAACTTCAGGTGTTGCTGCAGCTTCCTCTCTAGTCATAGCAAACACCCTTGCTTGAGCCTGAGCTTGACTCCTTGGCCTACCTGGAGGAATAGCCTTCTTTACAGCTCCAGAACTGCCCACCTCAGTGACTGGCCCAGTTCCCATTGTTTTTGCTCTCCTTGAGGCTTGTGACCATGACCCTTCCTGTCTTGTTCTTTGGGGACAGTCCCTGATCATATGTCCCCTCTCCCCACATTGAAAACATGCTCCAAGCAACCTCAACCACTCTCCCTTATGGAACTTTCCACAATGTTCACATAGATGGTTTTGTGTTTCTACTCCTCTCCACCCTGCTATTGCCTCCTGCTGTTGAGGCTTGCACCAACACTGCCCTTGCTTGCTTGTTCTTACCAGAAGCACTACTCCCCATCTCACTCTGTGTATGGAATCTTGTCGTACTCCTCTTAGGCATTGGAGCACTCATCCCCTTCTTAGAAAACTACTCCCTATTCTTCCTCTTCCTGCTCAGTTCATTCTTTATATTCTCCAACTTCTCAGCCTGGAGTGCAGCATCTACCAACTGCTGGTAGTCTCAGAAATTGTGGATCAAGACTTTCTTCTTAATCCCCAAATGAAGACCTGCCTCAATCTTACGACACTTTTCTTCTTCATTTGCCATAATGTTTGCTACATATCAAGAAATCTGGGTGAACTTCAGCTCATATTCGCTCACACTCATGTCCCTCTATGCGAGGTTTAGAAGCTTCCTGGCTTTCGCTTGTATGTAGACTCTTGAGAAGTATTTCCTCCTAAAAGCTTCCAAAAAGTCTCTCCATGTCAACACTGGAGGTATAACCTGACTGTGGGGCACTGATTCTCACCAATGAAGTGCACCCCCGGTAACAAGCTCACTGCAGCCTCTTCGGGATTTATAGTCCCATTGAAGTCTACAGCTCCATACTTGTGCAGCTTATCATATTGTCCAGTCCTCTCCACTGGAGCTTCCATTGGAACTTAAGACCCTTGGCCTAGGGTATGAAAGAAAGCCTGAGCAAAGGCCTGAAAGAACCGTGGATCCATGGGATGTGTTTGAGGCATCTGAGGGGGCAGTGGAGGCACCTCATGTTGCACACTAGGTGCCTCAACACTTAGACCAGAATGGGTCCCCGCATCTTGTGGGACATAGGACTTATCCGTGCTCTCTTGGCGAGAGGTAGCTCAGGTCAAAGCTCCTCGAGTTCTTCTTCAAGGCGGCATAATCACCCCTTCAATATAAAATCAATAAAAATATTTAGTTCATGCACAATGATTCAAATTGTGCAAAATAGTTTAATTTATACCACCTAATTTCAAATCATGAAATACAATCCAAAACATTGCAAGTTATTCATTTAAAACAATGCATGTACACTTCATGTCTCAACCTTCCTAATTCATGCTTCAGATACTCCTAAACTTGGTCATTCACCCAGAACTCAACCTAGTTGCTCTGATACCATAAGTGTTGGGACCCCTCCCTTGTGGGACACGTGTCTGACATCCTAAGAGACATCTGGACGTGCATCCAACAAAGGTGGAGTGTCGTCACCAGGACAATCCTTAAACTTGAAACTTCATCTTGATCTCTTCAGAATATTTTATCCCTTGAGTTGTACTTAGAGCTTAAGTCTTTAGCTACTTCTTGATCTTTGATAATCATCTCTTGTTGAATCCCATGATTAGTAAATTCTACAATTAATTCCAACTGAGTGACTGTTCAATCATACTAGCTTAACTTCTTCTTGTATCATCCACGGTTGGCCTATCGTCTGTCTTGCCTATCCTCTGCCTTTGACTTTCTTGTCATCTGTGTTTGACTTCCTATCATTTGTGTTCTATCTTCTTTGTTCTATCGTTTGGGTTCTATCGTCTATGGTTGACTTTCTTATCATCTGTATTTGATTTCCTATCATCTGTGTTCTATCGTCTGTGTTATGATGTGTCATAACAGACGATTCCTTACGTCTGTGTTATAACGTGTCATCTGGGTTCCTTACGTCTGTGTTCCTCATTTGCGTTTGCCTTTCATTTGCGTCTGTGTATGACATCATCATAAAAGATACACTTCCTCTATATTTTTCCTTTGCGTTTGTGTGTGACGCCATCATAGACGATAAACTTCGTCTGTGTTTCCTTCTTGCACGCTACCTTACTTAATACAGACTTAAATCTTTTCAACCACCCTCATTCATTCCATTCCAAAGAAATATTACACAGAACATAAACATCAACTGCTTCCCCAAAATCTCCAACTCATTTGATCATCACATGCAACGTGAAATCTTAACAGTGATTGTCATCAAACCCAAAAGACATTTCATTCATAATCATAGGCAAAAATCATTACAAAGCTTTACTGAACATTTCAAGGCATAATGTGTCCATTGAGTTTAAGAACTAAAATACAAAATACACTTGAAATGTGACTAAAGCCTTGAATTCCTAAAAATCTAACTTAAGAATACAAAGGAAGTTAGGCAGATTTGAGTGATGCCCTGACTCTTAGCTTACTCACTCCCTTGTTCATCACCTGAATGGGACAGAATTTGGAGCGGGTGAGCTTAAAGCTCGTGGGTAATAGGTTTATAATTAAGAAAGAAGCAGAAAACCATTTGCCAAAAACTCACTGCATTTTACACTTTAGAAACCGCAGCAATTTTTCTAGAAAAATCATCAAATACTTATTTCACAAAATTTTCAGTTTATCAAACAATCCATGAGCAAAGTCATGTATGCATCAAACTTAATAACACATAAGCACATCAAAATGGTCTAGAAGGTCCATAAACAGAATGAGCTAACACAGTCCATATAATGATCTTGTGAAGTCGTGAACATAACAAACTAGCACATATGAGGGAGTCTATGAAGGAGCTCCATGACACTAGCGGGCAGGTAGGAAAAGCCTTTAGTCTAAGTGAGACAACAGAATGAACCAAACCAAACCCATATAACATGTATTTTATGATCTTGAATACTTGTTGCCCATAATGGCAAGTTTTCGAAACTTGATCTTTTCCAATCACAATATCTTTTCAAAATCATTTTCATGTTCTTGTCATAACAAATCAGCACAATAATCTCATATAAAACACATAATACTTTTTCAAAGCATTTCAAGAATTATAATGCATGTTCATGAAGTAGTTGAAATCATTTATTTTCATCATGTAAAAGAACACATCAATGGCCTATTGCTTAATCATAAAACTGTAACCCACCTTGAAATCCTTTCTTGTTTAGGTATTGGATTTGAAGATGTCTTTCCTCTTGCTCCTCTTGCCTCTCTTGATTTCCTTTAACAATGAAAACAATCCCCATTCAATAAAATTTTAGAGTTGAGAACCCATAATGCACATGCACGAATATGGATCCTAGAATTCTTAAACCCATACATTTCTTAAGCTCTTTGAACCAAAAGCCCTTCAAAACTCCAAAATATTTAAAATAAATCTTACCTTAAATCTTCACCTAAAAATGAGATTCTTGGTTTCAAAGAAAGCTCTTCCTTTCCTCTTTCTTTTTCCCTTCTTGAGTAACCTCCAACTCTCTCTTTAAGACTAGGAAAAGTCGTGACCTAGTTCAAAGCTCTATTCTTTTAACTCCACCGAAACCTCTCTTCTTCTTTCTCTCTCTTTTACTTTTTGATTTTCTCTCCCTCCTTCACGTTGTTGTCTTCTTATTTACAAGACAATCTTTTCCTCTTCCCATTCCACCCTTAATGGGTGAGGAAAGTCCACCTTACCCTTCCTTTAAGGCCTTAGTGCTTCTAACCTTAAGTAATCCACCCAAAATACCCTTATGCATCCTTAATTCTTCAATTTAACTTACACCATACTATGCTCTAACTTATCCTTAATTCTTCCATTTAATACTTCCAATTTCCATCAATCCGTGAAACAAATCCTCCTAAACTTGACATAATGAGTAAACTCCAATTAAAAATGATTTACCTAACAAGACCACAAAATTTAATCCAATCGTGCTTACTAAAATAATTAAAAAAATTCGGGGTTCAATAAATGATGTCCCATATCCCTTAGTGGACACCGGGTACATTTACAACTAAGCCTGAGGCTCTTATCACAGTCTGAGCTTTAAGCTCCTTTTTCGGTGGCTACTACGGTCATAACTGCCTTTATGTTTCATGCATTCATGTAATGGAATGCATCAGTCACATATGATCAATCAGTTACTTTATTTCACTTTGCACATTCACTTTCACAAGTCATCGGACCGTAGTTCGGCATTTAACATTAAGTTGAGAATCACATTTTCACTTACATGCAAACTCTCATTCAAAACACATTTATCATCAAATTATGTGCACTTTGTTCATCTCGTTCACATACAAGCAGCACTTCAATATACATTCCACATTCACAATCATCAGACCTTCTGTCCGAAATCAACAATCAAACAAATTCCTTTCACATTCATTTATCATTCAAAGCATAATTTAAACAAACAATAATTGAGAGAAACCGTCTAGGTTACTCACAGTACGCTCCAAATTATCATTTGCTTTCGAATTCTGGGAAACGCCTGAATGCGAACACTTGACCTGCATAACCCATTTATGCAAGATACCCATTTCACACTCATCAATAATTGCACACATAGAAGCATTTATTTATGCACAATTGTATAGGTGGACTATGTACAGTGCATGCTCAATGACAATCCCAGATATATGTTTTAAAACACATGTTATGCTCATTCCCATTTCATAGTTCACATGTGTCTAATTGAACTTAGATTTACACTTCATTTGTATATGATCTTTC
>JAOSBO010007110.1:0-13314 GCA_027563915.1 Erythroxylum rotundifolium
TTATATATTTTAAAAAATTATATATATTTAATTATTTATATTAGAATAAAAATTTTATTTTAAATTATTAAAATGAATTACTATTTTATTATTAAAAATACTAAATTTATTTAATCTCATTAATAAATTATATTTGTGAAAATTTAGATTCTTTATTTATCTCCTTATATTTTTAATTGAAATTTTTTAATTATTATTTTAGAATCTAGTTATTATTTTATCATAAATGTGTTAATAAATTAAATTATTAGTTAGTATATATAAGTAATTTTTCTTAAAATAATTAAGAACGTGTTAAAAATAATATTTAAAATATAAAGAAGTATATTTAAAAGACAAAAGAAATTAGGATAAAATTAGAGTTTTTTTATCGACTTTCTTTAAATATACCTCAACTTTTATAAGTTTTTAAATAAATTATAATATGAAAATACAATTATTAGTATTATTATTTAAAACTTATGTTAGATTCAATATTAGTTTAAATTATTAAATTTATTGTTAGTCAATTATATATTAATAGACATTATTTTTGCATTTTTATTTCAATAAGTTATTTTATTTTATATTATATTTTTACTTATTCTTATAATTTTTACTTCTCATTTATTATATAATAGTTTTATAGCAGTTTAATATCGGTTGGACCTTTAAACCTAAATCTTTTTTGACCGATTTGATATCTTATCCGGTTTTTAAAACATGGGGGTTAAACACAAGGGAGTTAAAAATAGAAAATGTTGTCAGAAAACAACATCATTGTTCTTATAGTTATCCGATTGCAGCATGAGGCTCGTTTTTAAAAAAATCAGGCCTGAGGACAATCTGAGATCCAGTCAACCGGTGGAGTGGAACGGGGTGGACCCAAGCCCAAGCCCAAATGCTATCCTTACTTTTGGGTTTAAATTAAGTGAGTCCTGTAATTAGTCATTGCCATATAGTTTGCGTTATAACAATTCTAAAAGTATTCTTATCCTTTATATAGAAAAAGATATTTAAGAGACGGGCTTAATAATGTAGCCCAAACTATACATAAGACTTTTTGAGCTTCAATGTATGAGGTATGAGATGTTAAGCGACCATTTCACCACAATAACTTAAGCTTTTGTGTGAGGCCAACTCAATTGGCTTTATATATTTTCTAACACACCTCCTCTAGTGAAAGCCCTTTGGGCTTGAAACTTGCACAGGCCTAGTTTACCTTATGCTTAATTTTATAGGTGTGTGGTAGGATTCGAATTCACGTATAATCAACCACAAAAATCCAAAAATCCAAAAATCTCGTTCTGGCTGTCATTCTATAATTCCTAAAATCCAAAATTTCCTTCCCCATCACCATCATGTCGGCGTCCCAGTCCTCCCCCATCACCACTGGCCCCTCTCTCATTCAACCAACAATACCAAATCCCACAGATCCATCCCAACCTCTTATCGTGTTAAACATCTCTCCTTCCAGCATTAAACTAAACTCAACTAACTACCTTGCATGGAAACTCCATTTTCAATCCATGCTAGTTGGTTATGGACTGGATGGTTATGTTACTAGCAAAATCTTGCCGCCTCCCTCTCTTCTTGCAAGTGGTGATATGTCTGCAAACCCCATCCCCGAGTATCAGACGCAGGAGAGACAAGATCAACTCATTCTTAGTGCTCTTGTAGCATCTCTTACACCTACAGTAGCATCGCAAATTTACAGGCCCACTACTTCACAAGAAGCTTGGTCCATCTTGGAGACTAATTATGCTTGTCCTTCATGAGGGCATATAAAACAAATGAAAGAACAACTTAAGCATCCAGTGCAAGGCTCACAAACCATATCTGCATATATGCAATTTATTCGGACACGAGCTGATCAATTGGCGATCTTGGGAAAACCACTGGAAGAGGAAGATTTGATTGACAAAGTTCTTGACAGACTTGACCCTGCCTACAAGTCCATCGTCGATGCCGTTAATGCCTGTGACACCCCTATTTCATTCGATGAACTTCACGAAAAATTGTTGAATTGTGAGATCATGGTGCGTGGCTCTCTTCCCCAGCAGTTACAATCACTACCTGCTGTTGCTCACCTCACATCCACAAGCCCTCGACCGAAGCAATGGCGTCTTCAGAATGCCACTGCCCCTTCTCCGCAGCAGTGGTCATTGACTGATTCAAACTAGCGCTCGCCACAACTGTTCTTGGGGTTCTGCCAGGGGTGTGGGGTGCAGGGACACCGCATCAAACAGTGCCCTCAATACTGGCACATGTTCACGACCCCAGCCACTGGTTCGACACTCGCTAGTCCCGACCAAATGGCCCGCGTTCTGCAACCCCTTGACAATCTACTCCTTGGCAACCTAGAGCACATTATTCGGCTGTTCCTATAAGCTTGGAGCCAACCTGGCTTCTTAATAGGGGAGCAACAAACCTATTACCCGTGATCTTGAGAATCTCTCTTTCCATACTCCATATGAGGCACATGAAAAAGTAATGATTGGTGATGGATCTGGCCTACACATCTCACATTGGTTCTACCACTTTGCCCTCATCTACCCATTCTCTTTCTCTTACTAATGTTTTACATGTGCCTAATATGCAGAAAAAGTTAATTTCCGCATCTCAAATTTTCTCTACAAATAATATTTCTGTTGAATTCTTTCCCTCTGGGTTTGTTGTGAAGGATCTGAGCTCAGGGGCCACGTTGCTGACTGGACCAACCAAGAACGGAGTTTATGAATTGCCAAGCACTATCTCTGTCCGCTCCCCTAGCTATGTTTTCAAGTGCCAAGTCCACTGCCAGTGACTGGCATCATCATCTAGGTCACCGTAGTCCCACTGTGTCGAGTCATGTTATTTCTCACTTTAAATTGCCCATGTCGGGTTCTCTATTTAGCCTTCCTTGCAATGCCTGTCACTGCAATAAAAGCCATCAGCTTCCTTTCGCTTTATCTACTATTGAATCCAGTCGTCCACTAGAAATTATGTTTTCCAATATTTGGACCTCCCATGTTCTCTCCCTTGACAAGTTCAAATACTACATAATTTTTGTTGACCACTTCACGAAATATGTGTGGTTTTATCCTGTGAAATTAAAATCAGATGTTCATACTGTATTCGTGTGCTTCAAGGTGCTCGTTGAAAACTACTTCGACCTAAAACTCAAAGCTCTCTATTTTCATAATGGTGGAGAGTACCTCATCCTATCCTCCTTTCTAGCCACAAATGGCATCACGCACCTCACTACACCTCCGTATACACTAGAACACAATGGCTACTTTGAACGCCGACATCGACACATAGTCGAAACCGGTCTTGCACTTCTTACATATGTTTCTGTTCTGACTGTTTACTGGCCCTATGCCTACCACGACAGTCTATCTCATTAATCGCCTTCCCATATCTACTCTCAGCATGAACTCACCCTTTGAAAAACTATTCAACAAGTCACCGAATCACACAAAATTACAAACATTTGATTGTCTCTATTACCCATGGTTGCATCTATACACATCTCATTAACTTGAAGCTCAGTCACTGCCTCGTGTATTTCTTAGGTACTCCACTACACAGAGTGCATACCTCTGTCTTGATCCCTCCACCTCGCAGATATACACTTCTTGGTATGTTAAATTTTTCGAGACTATCTTTCCCTTTCAAACTTCTCACCCTACACTATCTCGCTCAGATCCCACTTTTTTCTTGGACTGGCTCCCTCCTATCTATGTCATTCCCCCTATCCCACAAATTGGCAATTCGACTTCATCTACATCAGGCCCTAGTATCAGCCACGTCCCTGTCGCCCCAGTTTTATCTCAGCACTCTCCTGCCTCCACCTCCTCCCCTTCACCTTTACTCCGGGCACCTACAACCATACCCCCCTCTCCTACTGCACTTCCTGATCCACCTTAACCACCAAAAAATGACCAACCCATGATTACAAAATCCAAGAATAACATCCATAAGCCCACTCAAAAGTTAACCCTTACAACTCACTTACAGCATACCTCAGACATTGATCCCATATGTGTGACACAGGCCCTTAAAGATCCGAAATGGAGTCAGGCCATGTCAGAAGAATTTGATGCCTTGGTTCGTAATGATACTTGGGATTTGGTCCTTGCTGATACAGCTCCAAATGTAGTAGGGTGCAAATGGGTTTTTAAAATTAAACAGTTACCTGAAGGCTCTATTGACAGGTTTAAAGCTCGTCTTATGGCTAAGGGTTTTCATCAGTTCCCGGGAGTAGACTATCATAATACATTCAGTTTAGTGGTTAAACCCACAACCATCTGGGTTACTCTTACCATTGTAATGAGCAGAGGGTGGTCATTATGACAACTTGATTTCAACAATGCTTTTTTACAAGGACACTTACATGAAGATGTTTATATGATCCAGCCACAGGGGTTCATTGAAAAGGATTGTCCTACACATGTCTATAAGTTGTGAAAGGCAATTTATAGTCTCAAACAGGCTCCCTGAGCCTGGTATTTTAAACTCCGGCAGTTTCTTCTTACCAAGGGTTTCATTAACTCCCAAGCGGACACTTTTTTATTTATCTTCAACAGGAGTCGCACCTTACTCTATCTACTGATATATATGGATGACATCATTATCACCGGGCCTAATCAATCAGCCATGCTCCACTTTATCGATGTTCTGACTGCTTGGTTCTCATTGAAGGACCTTGGTACTCTATTTTATTTTTAGGGGTTGAAGTTCTTCCTCACTCTAATGGCCTACTGTTGTCTCGGCGCATTTATATTCATGAGTTGCTTTATCAGGCGAATATGTCCGACTCAAAGCCTGTCTTGACACTGCTTGCCACGGACTCCCCATTGACGCTTTACTCTAGGGTTGCCTTGGATAATCCTTCTGATTACCATGCCATCGTTGGTGGCCTTCAGTACCTGACTCTCACTCGCCCTGACATTTCCTATGCTGTCAATAGATTGTCACAATTCATACATCGTCCCACTAGTACACATTGGAAAGTTGACAAAAGACTTCTTCAATATCTTTGGGGCACCACTGATCATGGTATTCTTATCTGTCATACACCTACACTATCTGTTCATGCCTTTTTTTGATGCAGACTGGGCAGGGAATAAGGATGACTATACATTTACTAGTGCCTATGTTATGTATCTTAGGTGTAGTCCAGTGTCTTGGAGTTCTAAGAAGCAACACATGGTTACCAAATCATCTACTAAAGCAGAATACAGGGCAATTGCGTCAACGACTTCTGAGGTTCGCTGGTTGTGCAACCTTCTTACGGAGCTTGGCGTATACACAAATCATGCTCCCGTGATCTATTGTGACAATGTCGGGGCCACCTACTTGTGCTCCAATCTAGTCTTTCATTCTCGCATGAAACACATTGCGATTGACTTTCATTTTATTCGAGAATAGGTACAATCAGGTAGTCTCCGAGTCATACATGTATCATCTGCGGATCAACTTATTGATGCCTTGACAAAGCCTCTAACTTGGTCCAAATTTCTCCTTCTTCGTGATAAGATTAGACTCTCCTCTCAGAGCTCTATCTTGAGGGGGCATATAGGAGAAACTTCAGCAACACCATAATTACAGTCAAAGCATCATCAACACAATTACAATGTGCAGGAGCAATTTCAGCCATCAACATAATTACATTAAATACTGTCAAAGCTTCCTTGTTGTATTTTTCATCACTTCAGCCATAGAATACTCTTCTTAATTGTATAAATATATCACATTATACTCAATGGAAATCAGTTGATTGATCATTACATAATATGAGATTCTGATTATTTTGGTTTAACATTAATAACTTATGTTCGATTTTAACTTAAATATTACGAATTCTTGTCTAATTCGACCATTCATAGAAAGTTGGATCGATAGATATATAACCAAACTTGAGAAACTACAATGGGCTTAGGCTTATTAATTTGAAATTTCTACTCAAGCTTGTACTTAAACCTAAAATTCAATTGGGTAGACATAAGGCATAAATCTAAGCTCAATCAAACCTAAAACGCCCACAACTTGGCCCAATGTGTGTTTTATTAAAATTTTTTAAAAATTAAAAACGATATTATTTTATTTAAAATAATGTCGTTTTTTCATAACTTTTGGACTTTAGGACCAACGTAGGCCACCCTAACTTGATTAAGCCTAACTAAACCATCGCCACTACTATAAATGTTTTAAGGAAAAGTGATTTTCTACCAGCATGTTCATCTACTTGGCTTTATTGCAAATGATCGATGTAGTAACCAACAATTCACTATAACGTGAGAACTACCTAAAACAGATAACAAAATGCTATGGCGGTCTAGGTATACGCATGGCTAGGGAGAATAACATAGCAATGCTTGGTAAACTAGTTTGGGAAATAGTAACTAAGTCGGATAAGCTCTATGTTGGTATTTTGAGTGATAAATACCTGCATGGAAAGCATGTTTTTGCTAGGTTTCTTCCTCCTCAAGCGTCTCCCATCTAGCAGGCTATCCAATGTGCTATCCTATTCTTGAAGGATGGATTTTCCTGGAGGATTGGCAGTGGAGAGCAGGTTTCTTTTTGGCATGATAGATGGGCTGGGCACTTGCCTCTTTTTAAGCATGTATCTAAAATTCACGAGGATGACTTGCATTTACAGGTTAGTGATGTGGTGTTTGCTTTTAAAGATGTGGATTTCTCTAGCTTGTGTACAACGCTTCTTGAGGAAATTAAGAATTTGATTTATGCCATGCCTATTCCTAGTACTACCGGGCTTGAGGACGTTCTTATGTGGGGAGCAAGCACTTTGGGTCTATATTCAGTGAAGTCAAGGCACGAGTTTCTCACGCGATTACCAGTCCCTCTTGATCCTCATAGGTACTGGACTAGGATTTGGAAATTTCCAATACCTCAAAAGTTTCGTTTCTTCATATGGAAAATTAGATAGAGACGTATTCCCACTAATGAGCGTTGCTTTCATAGAGGAATGAATACTTGTCCTATGTGATACCGATGTGGAAGAGGGCCAGAAACTATTCTCCACGCTTTGTGGGAATGTATGTGGGCTTCTCCAGTTTGACATTCCATTTCAGGGATCCAAATGGGTTCTTTCTTGTCTCTTTCCTTGGACAAGTGGATTGAGAAATATGTCCTTGATGTTAATCTATTGACCACATCTATTCTGCAATTCGCTACATGTGTTTGGGTTATATGGTGTGCATGAAATCTTGATACTATTCAACATTCTTCTATATCAGTATTTGGGCAAATCCGTTGGTTTCAAACCTTGGTACGAGAGTGTGAAATGGCTTATATCACTGGTAAACCAATGCAAGATTCTAGGGATGTTAGATGGGTTTCTTGGATTGCTCCCCCGTGGGTTATGTCAACTTGAATGTCAATGGTAGTTCATCAGGGAATCTTGGAAATGCTAGTTTTGGTGGAGTTATTCGTAATGAAAATGGCTACTAGATAGCGGGATTCTCGGGGTTTATTGGCCATACGACCAATATGGTGGCAGAGTTGCGAGCTATTCGGCATGGTTTAATTGTTACCTGGGATTATGGCTTTCGATAGGTGCTAGTGGAGTCAGATTCATTGGAGGCGATGAACCTCATCAATCACTCTTGTTCTACCTTCCATCCTTATTTGAATCTTGTGCTAGAGATCAGATCCTTAGTTGCTAGAAATTGGGTGTGCACCTTATCTCATGTGTTGTGGGAAACGAATCAATGTGCTGATTTTTTAGCTCAACAAGGGTCATCCAATTATCATCGATGGACCATCTGGGACTCCTCAAGTCCAGGATTGAGAACATTGCTTTAGACGGATTAATGTTCGGTTGCCTTCTTAAGGCGTTAGTTTTTGCTTTGTATCCCTAACAAGATGCTATAACTAATGCCATTTGCAACCTTTGTGGTCAACCTTTTATGTCTATTAACGGAGGAACTTATGAACATCAAAAGTACATAAGCTCAAGTGCTTGCTTCCATTTCTGTGGAATCCCTACGCTTATAGTCTTGAAGCTTGTTCTCCATCGCCGACAAAACTTGAAAGGTCAAAAATAGTAAAAGAAATGGGTCAGATGTTACGACAGTGATCCAAGTTTTTAACAGAAATGGCTAAATGTTATGACACAGATCCAAAGAAGAACATTTATTATCTTTGCCATCATTTCAGAAGCTACTAATACTTTCTACGCTTCTATGACAATTGATGCTGAAATTGTAAAAGCTTTGTTTGATAAATGCCTTATCAGTTTTTCTTTTGCAGATTGAAAAGTTTTAATTATTTGACCATATCAAATCACTAATAATTATATTTAGTAATTAGCTAATTGAATTGGCGAATTGAACCCAATCTGCTCATTTTAAAAATGCTATTATGAGGAATGTTTTTTGCCAGTGAGGGAGAAATTAAGGAACTAAAAAATTATTATATCAAAAAGTTATTAAAAATTACTAAAAAGATAGAGATAGAGGTAAAGATAAAGATATAAATTTGACTTAATTTATACGAAATTTAAAAAGTTAATCATTAAATTAAAATTTTCAAAAATTAAATACTTTTAAATTTGCTATCTCTAATTATATTACACTAATTACTTTTGTGTAGACCCGATATTTAGGTCCCTTTTTATATCAATATTTAGTATATAATATTGTTATCACTTGTATATTGTGATTAATTCAATTCAATTTAATCTAAAATTAATAAATTAAATTTAAATTAATTATTTTATCTAAATTTAACTTTTAAGAGATTAATATAAACAGTTTTTTCAAAATAATTTTAATTTAATTTAATTTATTAAAAAATATAGTTATATTTTTTAAAATTTAAAAATTAGAATAACAAAAATTTGTATTTCCTTAAATTAAAAATTAAATCAATATCATTTTTATAGACCCAAATTTATATTAAACTTGTTAATGGTGCATTTGAGGAAAAACTCTTGGTGTCATCTGACTAAACCTATTCTCAAGCTTATTTTTAATAGCATTTTAGTAATTTCTCAAGTTATTCAGTTGGCCCTGGCAAATCTAAGAAGATCTCGATAAGCTTTTAATCAAACTCATTCATTATTGGGAGGTTGTATTAGGAGGGTTTTTGATGTTCTTAAGGTTCCATGGAAGATATTTGAGAAAAGGATGGTGTTGACTTCTTTTGGTCTATCTAAATATTTAGGAGAATGTTCAAAGAAATACTAAGTTATAAACAACTAATACTCATGTTCTTATAAAATTTTTAAGTCATACTCTCATATGACATCTTACACATAAACAACTAATATTAAATAACTAAATTTATCAAATATCTTTAAATAAACGGTTGATGTTATATACTTGTTAAATAAACTATATTAATCCACTGCTAGCTAATCGTTGATAGAATCAGCTAACAGCCAATGCAATTTGCTGAGTGCTAAGTAGGTCCAAAACCTTACATTCATCGGTAGGCCCAAAAAACTGACCAATGTGAAAATTCCATGATCGCTCCGATTATATTTCAGCAGATTATGTGGATAACAGACGTATTCAATTTTGATCAAATCTACACAATGCTAATCCTAATGCGATTGGAGCGCTTTAAAAGTCGCACTGATTGCATTCATAGTTGGATCAGCTGTTACACAACTTGATCACATATCACACGATGCCTTACTAAATTGTTGTTCACCAATACTACCAATTGTTCAAGATCCAACACTGACTATTGAACGCTTTAGGTTTAATAATTTTTTTGTCATGGGAGGGAGCGAGGGAGCGAGAGCGATGTGAGAGAGTGACAGACTTGAAACCTTTCTAAGGGCATTTCTGTCTTTTCTCCTCCTCCCTAACCTTCCCACCCTCCATTCTTTTTGTTTTTGTACTGTCCTTTCGAACCTGCACCTTTTGCAAAAAAGCTTTTTTTTCCTTCTCTAGATCCCGTCTCCTTTAGATGTCACCATCCAACCTCCTTGTTAGCCAAGATTTTCTAGAATTACCCACCCGACCCTCCTCCTCTCCTCCCTCCCCCATAGCACCTCCGCCATCCTCCACCACTGACCAACCCCAAGCCCCATTGCGGAAAAGCTAGAAGCAAATTGTTGGAGACTCCATTGTTGCAAACCTCTCCTACCAACCACCTAAGGAGATCAACGGTAAACTTATTGTCTGTCCACAGCTTGCCATTCTTGAGGAAGACGCCAAGAGTTAGGAGACTAGTCTTGTCGGATTTTTCTTTGAGCACCGACCTCCCAACCCTCTCATCCACCGATGGGCAACTAAACACTGGAAAGTTAAGGTCGTGCTTGACATCCTTCTCACTGAGGACAACATCCTCTTATTTAAAATTTCAACCACAGCAGAAGCTCACAAGGTTTTATAAGAGGGCCCATGGCATTATGGAAATCAACCTCTTTTCTTACAAAAATGGCAGCCACGTCTTAACTTGCAACATATTAAGATGCAGAATGTCCCACTATGGATTAACTTTCATAACATCCCCCTTAAGTATTGGACAACTCAATGACTCAGCTCACTAGCTAGCTTTGTAGGGAAGCCTATTTGCTTTGATGAGCATACTGTTATGAAGAAAAGAATAGGTTATGCGCGGATTTTCGTGAGTGTAGAACTCTCTAAAGAATTGCCTGAGGTCATTCCTATTATGCGTCTGGATGAGGGAAATCTATTGAGGGAGGATCATGTGGCCATCTCCTACTACTGGAAACCCCCGCTACAACCTCATGGGAAAATTTGGAAGCCCACTGGGAAACTGTTCAAAACTGGCCACTATCAGGAGCTCATGCAATTTGGCCAAGAAGATGACCCCCTGCTACCGATGACACACCTCCCTCTCCTGGATTGGACGAGACCTCAACCTGCACATGGAGAGTCATCCCCGAATCTAAAGGAGCCTCACCCCCATCTAGACACTTTGGACACCGTCCCCCCATGCATTTCGACTACAACCAGTTCAGTGGAAGCCACTACCCCATGCTCCACACCCTTTCATTTACACTGCATGAGGACAATTCTGATTTGGACACCGAGGCAGAAGCTAATCTCCCACCAACCCTTGCTGACAATATGACTCTGCAGAAACAGTTATCCCCCTCACCTGCCCCACATAAGACGGTAGAAAGGTGTCGTTCCCAACGACGCAAGAAGAAAAACTCTAGATATACACATTAATGTCCATACTTGTATGGAATGTACGTGGGTTAAATTGTCCAACAAAGCATGCAGCTTTGAGGGATTTTTTCATGAGGGATTCTGCAACATCATATGACTACCATTATCTCTTTTATCTATGCCAGTAACTTTGCCTTCCAGAGACACGAATTATGGACTGATTTGGCGACACTTTCCCCTCACATCACCTCACCTTGGCTGATCTGTGGTGACTTTAATACTACCCTTTATCCTTTAGAAGCTCAGGGAAATTGCAACCTCAGAAACTACACTCCAGACCTCAAAGAATGCGTTGATCTTATTGGAGTGGCATACCTGAAACAGATGGGCTACAATTGTTCCTGGACAAATAAGCAAACTTCCAGATGATTCATCCAGAAGAAATTAGATAAAGCTCTTGTGAATGCTAACTGGCTGACCTCCTTCCCTGATAGCTATGCAAACTTCAAAGAGCCCCTCTTCTCCGACCACACTCCTATCATTATTGCAAATTTATTCCAACTTCCCCATCAATCATATCCTTTTCGGTTTAATAATTTTTTGGCCCAAGATCCCAGATTTCTGGATGTATGTCGTGATGGTGCTACTATAGACATAAGGGGTACCAAACAATTTAGTTATATCCACAAACTCAAGGGCATCAAGGCTGCACTAAAGCTTCTCAATACCTCCCTACATTCGAATACTACTTTAGTAGTCCAAGCCACCCGACAAGAGTTGCTTATCATTCAAAGGACTTGTGCTGCCTTACCCCTAGACCCTCTCAACATTGCTCATGAAAAGCAAGCCTTGCTGAAGAATATTACTGCTGTCCACCACCATTCTTCCTTGCTCCAGCAGCGAATGAGGGTAAATTGGCTTAAGGAAGGAGATAAGTGCTCTAAATTTTTTTCAACACTGTCATGGCCTGGAGACAACAAAACTATATCCATCTTATCAATAAGGAGGATGGCAGCCAGCTCCATGACATTCACGAAATCAAGCAGGATGCAGTTCGTTATTTCTCAACCCTCCTTGGCACTTTTAGCCTAGCCTAGGTGCCTCCTGAAGGCCTATCTGGAATTATTTCCAAACAGCTTTCCGTTGATGGAGCCTCTTCACTAACTAGGCCGGTGGGAGCTACTGAGATCGAGACTGCACTCTTTGCCATGGATGGGAATAAAGCCCCAGGGCCTAATGGTTTCAATGCTTTCTTTTTCCAGAAATCATGGGAGGTCACTGGACCATTCATTATGGATGCAATCCAGGAATTTTTTTCGAAGGAGAAACTACTCAAGGAGATCAACAAAACATTTTGATGCTTAATTCCCAAATGCTCTAATCCTTTGAACTTCCATGATTTCAAGCCAATTTCTTGTTCAAATGTTCTCTACAAGCTCATCTCTAAGATTCTGGCAAAGAGATTGCAACAGGTTCTCCCTCCTTCGTCAGTGACACTTAAGGTGCATTCTTGCCTAATCGACATATTGGCGACAATATTCTCATTATTCAGGAACTCTCAAAAGGATATGGTCGACATCATTCTCGGAAAAACTGCACTATTAAAATTGATTTCCGCAAGGCTTTTGATAATATTAGTTGGAGCTTTCTTTGGGCCATGTTGGAAGCACATGGCTTTCCTACTATCTTCATTCATTGGCTGAAGGAATGCCTCTCCACTTCAAGCTTCTCCGTCCTCATTAATGGTAGTCCTTTACGGCATTTCAAGGATACTAAATGGCTAAGGCAGGGAGACCCCCTATTGCCTTACTTATTCATCTTATGCATGGAAACACTGCATTCTCTCGTCACCAAGGAGGTGGAAGCAAACCCTCATTTCAGTTATCATTCACGCACTAAAAAGTTCAAACTCACTCACCTTTCATTTGCTAATGATCTACTACTTTTCTGTGGAGAAAACCTCAATTCTATTGATACATTTCGACGGGCGTTGTGGAGGTTTACTTGTTGTTAATGGGCATTTCATGTTAATTTTAGATGCATAATTTATTAAACTTTTTGTCCAATTAATGATTAAATTGTACTAATTAAAAACTATTTGTATGAATAAGGTACATATTAAATATGGGACCTTTTAAAAGAAGAAGAGAATAACACAGCCCATTGGAGAATCAGCCCTACACCACATGATGCACAGCAGTAAGAAGAAAATAAAAAATGCAGAACCACATGA
>JAOSBO010007127.1:0-13312 GCA_027563915.1 Erythroxylum rotundifolium
TTCACCACTCATCAAGATTGTGGTTCATAATAAGTGAATGCTTAAGTTGTATGTTTTAAGATTAAAGTAATGACCCACTTTATTCTTAAAAACTTACTTGATTCCACATTCATTTAATAATGCCATATTATCGATAGTCAACTACTATCATGACATGAAACTCATCATTCCTTTAAAGTAAACTCCTTTACTTATACAGAGATAAACCGCAACATTACAATCTAAACCATAATCAAGCAACCAACTTGATTATTCAACTGTGAATCCATTAATTTAGATTCTAATAATACACATATTTCCCATATATCTCTTTATATATATATTACTTACAAAAGAATCTTGGTACCTTATGACTAGATATATAATGCTCATTAAAACCAGACTCTTTTATTTTATTAATAATAAATATTTCCATTACAAAACTGTAACTAAAGAAGATTAAGGTACATATAAATACATTTGCTTTCCAGGGCACTATCTTTACGCAACTCCAACAAATGGAAGCTTGGTTGGAATTGTCAAATTCTCTGTAATATTTTTATTTTTCAGGGAAAGCTTAAAGTCTATAGATGGAAAGAGATTATTAGCTTTTTACAGTAAAGTGTTGGTTTCCTTTATTTTCCAATTAGTGTGCATTGCATTTCTTCTAGGTTTTATCATTTTCGTTGACAATTGATTTCTGGTACAACATTTATATTGTTAATACAGTCTCAGCTGAAATTATAGGTTTATTAAACATCTTTTTCTCCTAATAAATAATTTGATGACTTATAAAACAACTTAATATTTATGTTAATAATTATATTGGAGGTAAAATACAGATAACAATTTTTAGAGTAGTCAATTACTGCCTCTTTTAGCTCCTTTTAACTAATAACGAATCTTCCATCTCCATTGATTAAACATCTTATTTTGTCACTAATCTTCCTTACCAATTGTTGAAACATCAAACATCATGTGGCTAGTACATCAAACATATTTAGGCTAGTACGTAAAACATCATACCTGCTTAGGCGAGAACATCAAATTAGTAATACAAAAAATGTTAAAACATCTAACACTTTACACTTTCCAACATAAGGTTAGGTGAAGAACATTTACACATTATTCTATTACATCAAACCATTTTGAGGTAAGGCTTTAAAGATATAATTATTGCCTTTTTTGACTTCTTTATTTAGACTAACAAACATAAGCAAAAATATTAAACACAAGCTTAAACAAGCAAACCATTTCCAACACTTTGCTGAATGTGTTTCTTAACTAGTCCTCCTGGCAACTAACCCATTCTTTAACTTCAAATTTTCTGCAATCCTTTTAGCTTACGAAACATCTACTTGATTCTCTCTTAACTCTGTCACTTTCACCTTCAATAGATTAGTTTGACAATATAGAATCTGTTTTTATTTTTCAGCTCTAAAATAATATGTCATGCTCTTGGACAAAATCTTTGATCGTGCCATTGATAAAATCCAAAAACATTTTCACTCTACCATTAAAGAAAAAGCAACAATTTGTTAATGAAATATATGAACATTTTAGCTAAAACAACATAAAATGAACCAAAATTACCATAAAGAGTCGACAGCCATAAAACATTCTTCCTAGATTTCATCAGTCCATGAAGTCCATGCTTTCAAGTTACAATAACAATATGTAGCCTCTCGATCATAGTCTCATTCAGCTGGGTAAGTTGAAGAAATCAGCTTGTATGACCTTCTATCAAGCTTAGAACAAATCCCTCTACAGCCAAAGTTGAAAATTTTAAAAACTGCAATGCAACATAAAATCACAACAAAATTGAATCCTCTAACCAACCTTATTACCTTGAATAACTACTACTTGAGCTCGTTCTCAAGTATTACAGGACAATGTTGTAATGTTTGTATAACCACTAACAGCTAAATAATGTCTGTAGAACTGAATTTGTTTGCTCCTAATAATTTGTATCTCTTCCATAAATGTCATACTTTATCATGAACCCAATGCCTAGAGAATATCAAAACATAGATAACCACCATCGAAGCTAAACCAAATGACATAAATCATGTCCTATGTAACCAATGAAATAAATCATATCCTATGTACAATGTCAACTACAATGGGAAGAGAAAACTTGATTATATCTTATATCCAAATGTATAATAAAATTGTACATGAGAAACAATTATTGTCTACTCGTTATTCAACCTAATAATCAAACCCATTTAAAGAATATAAAATAATTTACATAAATATAACATTGTTAGGGCAAAGGAATAAAGTGGATATTAAAACATCATAAATTTATATACAAAAATTAGAAGGGAATATGACTTATATTACCTACTTCGGTCTTTAATCACAGCACATGTATGTTTTAGATCTCCAAAGCCTTACCGCCTATGCATCTCTAATGCCAAAAGAGAGATCTCATACTCACACTACCAAGAAGGCATCAGTGATGGTGCATCTAAGGATTGGAGTGAAGGCACAACCGAGGGAAGAGAAAGAGGGTGAGACATTTGTTCTTCAATGATTTTAAGGTTGAAAAGTTTTTCATTTTTTAAATCAAAATTTGAACGAAATTATTTAATTTTTTCTTCAATTGCACCTCACTTGGATACTAAATTAGGTCTATTAACATGGCATCTAAACACTAATTGACTTGTATGTAACAACGCATATAAGCACATCCTACTTTCCATCCAAAACATTCTTAAATTGAGTAGACTTATGATAGTTGAGCTGGTTTCAAGTTAATGTTCCAAAATGACATGGTTATTGGGCATCTTCGACAATAAAACAGCCCATTGACACACATTTTATGAGAAGACTAGCTCGTTGGTAAGGTTGTTAGGCACCTTTGATGAGAAAACAGCCTGTTAACACATGTTTTTTAGGAAAAATAGCTTGTTCCAAGCATGTTGGGCACCTTGGTGAGAAAATAGCTCATTGGCACACTTTCATGGCACCTTCGATGAGAAAATAGCCTGCTGGCACATGTTTGTTGGGAAAATAACTCATTGCCAAGGTCGTTGGGCAACTTTAGTGAGAAAACAATCTGTTGACTCACATTTGGAGGAAAAAAATGACATATTAGCACATTCATTAGGCACCCTCAATGAAAAAATAGCTCGTTGGCTTATGTTTGGTGGGAAAAACAACCAATTGGTAAGGTCATTGGGAACCTACAGTGACAAAATAGACTGTTAGCACACCTTCAGGGGAAAAATAGCCCATTAGCACACGTTCAATATGAGAAATAGCTCATTAGCAAGGTTGCTAGGCATCTTTGATGAGAAAATAGCCCCTTGGCACACCTTTGGTAGAAAAAACAGCCCATTGATGCTAAAAGTGGGCACCTTTAGTGAGAAAATGGCCCATTAACACACCTTCGATGAGAAAAACAACACATCGACACGATTGCTGGGCACATATTGACACGATCGCTGGGCACCTTCGGTAAGAAAATAGCTCCTTGGCATACATTTGGTGGGAAAAACAACTCATTGGTATGATCTCTTGGCACCTTCGGTGAGAAAATAGCCCTTTGGTAAACCTTTGATGGGAAAGAAATAGTCCGTTAGCACGACCACTGGGTACCTTTGATGAGAAATAGCCTGGTGGTAGATGCTCAAAGGGAAAAATATCCTTTTGGCAAGGTTACTAGGCACCTTCAGTGAGAAAATAGATCATTGGCACACATTTGGTGGGAGAAATAAGCCACTTGCACAGTCTTTTGGCACCTTCTGTGAGAAAGCAGCCTCTTGGCTCTTTGGTGAGAAAATAGCTTGTTCGCAGACCATCAGTAGGAAAAATAGCCCACTGGCACCTATTTAGTGGGAAAATGCCTATTAGCTTGTTTGTTGGGAACCTTCGGTGGAGAAAACAACTTATCAGCACACATTAGGTATGAAAAATAACCCAATTTCTAGGTTGTTGGGCACGTTCGATGGGAAAACAACCTCTTGACACACCTTTGATGAGAAAAACAGCTCGTTTGTATGGTCACTAGGCACCTTCGGTGAGAAAATATCCCATTGGCACACCTTTGTTAGGGAAAACAACCGATTGGCACAATCGATGGGCAACTTTGTTCACAAAATAACCTATTAGCAAGCTCGCTGGGGACCTTCAATGAGAAAACATGCTGTCAACACACATTTATTAGGAAAGACAACCCATTATCACGAACATTGGGCACCTTTGATGAGAAATAGTTTGTTGGCAAACATTCGATAGAAAAAACAATCTGTTGGCACGCTTTCTAGGTACCTTCAATGAGAGAACAACTTGGTCGTGCACTTTAAGTGGGAAAAACTATCTGTTTGCATAGTCATTAGGGAACTTAAGTAAGAAAACAACCTATTGCCATACCATTGGTAGGAAAATCAAGCTATTGGCAAGGTGAATGGGCAATTTTGGTTAGAAAACAACCAGTTGGGACAACTTTAGTGGGAAAACAGACCGTTGGCACATGATGGCAAGGTCACCAGCACCATTGAAGAGAAAATAGCACGTTGACAAACATTTGATAGGGAAAACAACCTATTGTTACAAATGTTTGGCACTTTGATGAGAAATAGCTTACTGGTAAACCTTCAATGGGAAATACAACTCGTTGGAATAGTTTCTGGGTAGCTTTGGTTATTTAACAGGTTGTTGATAGACCTTTTTTGAGAAAATAGTGTGTTGGCTCAATTGTAGGGAAAATAGCCCGTTGGCACACCTTTGATGGGAAAAATAACCCAATGGTAGGGTCACTAGGTGCCTTCGGTGAGAGAGCAAGCTGTTTGCATGAACTCTAGGCACCTTGGATGAGAAAACAGCCTATTGGCTCTATTGTTAGGCAACTTCCATGTGAAAATAGTCCCTTGACATACGATAGGTAGGAAATATAGTCCATTGGAAAGGTTATTGGGTGCCTTCGATGAGAAAACAACCTATTGCCACACATTTGTTAGCAAAAATAGTCTATTTTCATGGATGCTAGGTAGCTTCAATGAGAAAATAGCCCATTGGCAAGCCTTCGGTAGGAAAAATAGTTCTTTGGCATATTTTCTAGGCACCTTCAATGAGAAAACAACATGTTGACACACCTTCGGTGGGAGAAATTGTCCATTAGCACGATCACTGGGGACCTTCAGCAAGAAAAAGTTCGTTGGCACATATTTGGTAGGAAAAACAACCTATTGGCAAGGTGACTGCACAAGTTTGGTTAGAAAACAACCTGTTGGCACACCTTTAGTGGGAAAGACAGCCTGTTGGCACATAGTTGGTGAGAAAAATAGCCCAATAGCAAGGTCACTGAGCACCTTCAATGAGAGAACAGCCCATTGGCATACATTTGGTAGAAAAAACACCCTACTGTCATGGATGCTAGGCACTTAGGTGAGAAAATAACTCTTTCGTAAACCTTCGATGAACAAAAAGCTCATTGGCATAGTTTCTAGGAACCTTTGGTTAGAAAACAGCTTATTGACACTCCTTCGTTGAGAAAATTGCTTGTTGCCTTAGTCATATGGAAAATAGTTTGTTGGCACACCTTTGATTAGAAGAACAAGTTGTTGGCATTTATCTAGGCAATTTCAATGAGAAAACAACCTGTTGCCACAAGCTTGGAGGGAAAAGTAGCCTATTGACATGGTTTTTTGGCATTTTTATGATAAAACAGCATGTTGACACACATTTTATGGGAAAAGTAGCCCGTTGGTAAGGTTTCTGGGCACTTTTGACCAAAAAAGAGCTTATTGACACATGTTTTATAGGAAAACAACCCATTGCCAAGGATGTTGGGCGCTTTGGTGAGAAAATAGCCTATTAGCACACTTTATTGGCACCTTCGATGAGAAAACAACTCGGTGGCACATGTTTGGTGGGAAAAACAACTCATTGGCAAGTTCATTGGGCAACTTCAATGAGAAAACAACCTATTAACTCACGTTCAGAAGGGAAAATGATCTGTTAGAATGTTCGTTGGGCACCGTCAATGATAAAATCACTCGTTGGCTCACATTCAGTGGGCAAAACAACCAATTGGCGAAGTCATTGGGCACCTACCTTTAGAAAATAGCTTGTTGGCACACATTCAAGGGAAAGACAACCCATTGGCACACATTTAGTATGAGAAATAGCTCATTGGCAAGGTCGCCAGGCATCTTCAGTGAGAAAATAGCCCATTGGCATACTTTTGATAGGAAAAACAACTCATTGGCGTTGAAAGTGGGCACCTTTGATAAGAAAATAGCCTGTTGGCGCACCTTCGGTGAGAAAAACAACACACTGGCATGGTCACTGAGCATCTCCTGTGGGAAAATAGCTCATTGGTATACATTTGGCATGATAAACAACTCATTGGTATGATCATTGGGCACCTTCTTTGACAAAATAGCCCATTGGCAAACTTTTGATAGGAAAATTAGTTTGTTAGCAAACTTTGGGTGGAAAAAAAAAGTCTGTTGGCACAACCACTGGGCACCTTTGATGAGAAACAGCCCACTGCCAAATGTTCGGAGGTAAAAATAGCCCTTTGGCAAGGTTACTAGGCACCTTCTACGAGAAAACTGCCCTTTCACACCGTTTGGTTGGAAAAATAAGCCACTGGCATAGTTGCTTGGTACCTTCTATGAGAAAACAACCTCTTGGCTTACATTCAATAGGAAAATAGCCCAACAATAAGGTTGATGGGCATCTTCTATGAGAAAACAGCCTACTGGCATACCGTGAGTAGGAAAAGTAGCTTGTTGGCGTATGTTAGGTGGGAAAAATACTAGTTAGCGCATTTGCTGGGAACCTTCGATGGAGAAAACAACCTGTTGGCACATATTAGGTATGAACAACAACCCATTTTCTAGGTTGCTAGGCATGTTTAGTGGGAAATAGCGTCTTGACACACCTTTAGTGAGAAAAATAACTCATTTGCATGGTCGTTAGACACCTTTGGTGAGAAAATAGCCTATTGGCATACCTTTGATAGGAAAAACAGTTGATTGGCACCAACGCTGGGCAACTTTGTTAAGAAAACAACCTATTGGCAAGGTTGTTAGGGACCTTTAGTGAGAAAATCACACATTTGCTAGGAAAGACAAATCATTGTCATGAATGTTGGGCACCTTCAAACAGAAAATAGCTCGTTGGCAAAAATTCAATGGGAAAATAGTCTATTGGCATGCTTTCTAGATAGCTTCATTCAAGCACAACTTGTTGGCACACTTTAAGTGGGAAAAATTATCTGTCGACATTTTGACCAAGGAACTTGGATAAGAAAACATCCTATTAACACACATTTGGTGGGAAAATCAACCTTTTGGCCAGGTGACTGGGCAACTTTGGTTAGAAAACAACCAGTTGGGACATCTTTAGTGAGAAAAATAGACCATTGGTGCACGATCAATGGGAAAATTAGCTCAATGGCATGGTTATTAGGCACCATTGAAGAGAAAACAGCCTATTGGCACACATTTGGTAGGAAAAATAACCTGTTGTCACTGATGTTGGGCACTTTGATGAGAAAATAGCCTGTTGGTAAACCTTCGGTGGGAAAAATAGCTCGTTGGTATAGTTTCTAGGCAGCTTTGGTTATGAAACAGCCCGTTGACACACCTTCATTGAGAAAAATAACCTATTGGCTCAATTGTAGGGAAAATAACCCATTGGCACACCTTTGATGGGAAAAATAACCCAATGGCTAGGTCGTTGGGTGTATTCGGTGAGAAAACAAGTTGTTTGCACGATTACTAGGCACTCTGGGTGAGGAAACAACCTATTGGCTAGGTTGTTGTGCAACTTCTATACAAAAACAGTCTTTTGGCATACGATAGGTGGGGAAAATACCTATTGGTAAGTTTGCTAGGCACCTTCGGTGAGAAAATAGCCTAATGGCACACATTTGTTGGCAAAAATAGCCTGTTTTTGTAGACACTAGGCACCTTTGATGAGAAAATAGCTTATTGGCAAACCTTCGGTGGAAAAAATAGTTTATTAGCATGCCTTCTAGGAACCCTCGGTGAGAAAACAACACGTTGACATACCTTCAGTGGGAAAATTTTTCCATTACCACAATTGTTAGGGAACTTCACTAAGAAAATAGCCCATTGGCACACATTCTGTGGGAAAAACAGCATAGGCAAGGTGATTGCGCAACTTTGGTTTGAAAACAACCTATTGGCACATCACTAATGTGAAAAATAGCCCGTTGACACACAATTGGTGGGAAAATAGCCCAATGGCAAGGTCAATGGGCACCTTCGATGAGAGAACAGCTCATTGGTACACATTGGATAGGAAAAACATCCTGTTGTTATGGATGTTGGTACCTTGGTGAGAAAATAGCTCACTGGTAAACCTTAGGTGGGAGAAACAACTCATTGGCACAATTTCTAGGCACCTTTGGTTAGAAAACAACTTATTGGCTCACTTTTATTGGTAAAAACAACTCGTTGGCTTAGTCGTATGGAAAATAACCCATTGGCACACCTTCAATTGGAAAAACAACTTGTTAACACATTTTGTGGGCCATTTCAGTGAGAAAATAGCCTGTTGGCACACGTTTAGAGGAAAAAACAACCTATTGGCATAGTTGTTGTGCATCTTCGACGATAAAACAACCTGTTGACACACATATTGTGGGAAAACTAGCTCGTTGGTAACATCATTAGGCACCTTTGATGAGATAAGAGCCCATTCACACACGTTTTACGAGAAAAACAACCAGTTGCCAAGGATGATTGGCAATTTAGGGAGAAAATAGCTCATTGGCACACTTTCTTGGCACTTTCGGTGAGAAAATAGCTTGGTGGCATATGTTTAGAGGGAAAAACATCTCATTGGAGGGAGAAACAACCCTTTGGAAGTTTACTAGGCCCCTTTAGAGAGAAAACAGCTCGTTGGCACACATTCGGTGGAAAAAATAAGCCGCTAACACAATCGTTTGGCATCTTCTATGAGAAAATAACCTTTTGGCTCATATTCGGTAGGAAAAGTAGCCCATTGGTAAGATCACTAGTCACCTTCGGTGAGAAAATAGCTTGTTGACATACCATTAGTGGAAAATATAGCCAGTTGGCACACGTTTGATGGGAAAAAATGCCTGTTAGTACATTTTCTGGGAACATTTGGTGGAGAAAACAACTTATTGGCACACATTAGGCATGAAAAAAAATCCATTTTCTAGGTTGCTGGGCGTGTTCGAAAAAACAGCCTCTTGAGACACCTTTGGTAAGAAAAATAACAGCCCACTGACACACCCTTGATAGGAAAAGTAGCCAATTAGCACGTTCGCTAGGCAACTTTATTCAAAAAATAGCCTATTGGCAAGGTCACTGGGAACCTTTAGCGAGAAAAACACACATTTTTCCAAAAAGACAACCCATTTTCATAGATGTTAGGCACCTTGGATGAGAAAATAGCCCATTGGCAAACATGTAAAGAGGAAAATAATCCATTGGCATGCTTTCTAGGCACCTTCAGTGACAAAACAACTTTTTGGCACACCATAACTGAAAAATCATTCGTTGGCGTAGTCGCCAGGGAACTTCGGTAAGAAAACAACCTATTCATACATGTTTGGTGGGAAAATCAACCTATTGGCAAGGTGACTAGGCAAATTTAGTTAGAAACAACCAGTTGGTACACCTTTAGTGGGAAAAACAAACCGTTGGCACATGATCAGTAGGAAAATTAGCATGTCACTAGCACTGTCGAAGAGAAAACAATACGTTAGCACACATTTGGTAGGAAAAATAGCCTATTGTCATGGATGTTGGGCACTTTGGTGAGAAAATAGCTCGTTGGTAAACCTTCAATGGGAAAAACAACTCACTGGAACAGTTTCTAGGTAGCTTTGGTTATGAAACAGATCATTGATAAACCTTCTTCGAGAAAAGTAGCTTGTTGGCTTAGGTGTAAGGAAAATAGATTGTTGACACACCTTCTATAGGAAAAATAACCCAATGGCAAGGTCACTAGGTGCCTTTAGTGAGAAAATAGGCTATTTGCACAACCACTAGGCACCTTGGGTGTGAAAACAACCTATTGACTCAATTGTTGGGTAACTTCCATGTGAAAACAATCCTTGGCATATGATAGGTAGGGAAAATAGCCCATTGGCAAGGTCGCTAGGCATCTTTGGTGAGAAAATAGCCCGGTTTCACACATGTTTTGGAAAAAACAACCCATTATATGGACGTTGGGTGCCTTTAATGAGAAAATAGTCTATTCGTAAACCCTCTACAGGAAAAATAGCCCGTTGACATGCTTTTAACGCACCTTTGGTGAGAAAACATGTTGGCACACTTTTCGTGGGAAAAAATGTCAATTAGGATGGTTGCTAGGCACTTTCAATAAGAAAACAACCAGTTGGCACACATTTGGTGGGAAAAATAGCCTATTGACAAGGTGACTGGGCAACTTTGATTAGAAAGCAACCTGTTGGGACACCTTAGGTGGGAAAACAGCCCGTTGGTGTATGATTAGTAGGAAAAATTGCCCATTCGCAAGGTCACTAGACACCTTCAATGAGAAAACAGCTCATTGGCACATATTTGGTAGGAAAAATAGCTTGTTATCACCGATTCTAGGCATTTTGGTTAGAAAATAGCCAGTTGGTAAGCCTTCGGTTGGAAAAAAACAACTCATTAGCATAGTTTCGAAACACTTTTGGTTAAAAAACAACTTATTGGCACACCTTCATTGAAAAAAGTAGTTGGTTGGCTCAGTTGTATGGAAAAATAGCCCATTGGCACACCTTTAATAGAAAAAACAACTAGATGGCACAATTTTTGTGCACTTTCAGTGAGAAAACAACTTGTTAGCACAGGTTTAGAGGGAAAAACAGCCCATTGGGATGGTTGTTGGGCACCATCGATGACAAAACTGCCTATTGGCACAAGATCTGCGAGTCGTTAGCAAGGTCGCTGGGCACCTTTGATGAGAAAACAGCCCGTTGACACACCATTTGTACAAAAAATAACCTGTTGCCACAGGCATTAGGCACCTTAGTGAGAAAATAGCCCATTGGTAGACTTTCGGTGCACCTTCAATAAGAAAACAACTTGTTGGCATATGCTTTTCAGAAAAAAAACAACTCATTAATAAGGTTGTTGGGCACGTTCAAAAAGAAAACAGTCTGTTGGCTTATCTTCAGAGGGAAGTACGATGATAAAATAACCTGTTGGCACACCTTTAATGGGAAAAACAACCTGTTGGCACATGTTAAGTGGGAAAAAAAGGTTTTTAACATGGTCACTAGGCACCTTTGGCGTGGTAAGTAGAATGTTGTCACACATTCAGTATGAAAAATAGCTCATTGGCATACCTTTGGTGAGAAAATAGCCCTTTGGCATACCTTCAGTGAGAAAAAAGAACACATTGGCATGGTGGTTAGGCACTTTCGATGAGAAAATAGCTCGTTGGGATACATTTGGTGGGAAAATAGCTAATTAGCATAGTCATTAGGCATCTTCAATGAGAAAATAGCCCCGTTGGCAAACCTTTGATGGGAAAAATAGTCTGATGGCACACTTTTGATTGGAAAATAGTCCATTGGCACTACTGTTGGGAACCTTTGATGAGAAATAGCCCAATAGCAAATGTTCGAAGGGAAAAAAAAACCTTTTGCAAGGTTATTGGCCACCTTCAGTGAGAAAACAACTCGTTAGCACACATTCAAAAGAAAAAATAGGTCATTAGCAAGGTCGCTTAGCACCTTTTCTAAGAAAACAACCTGTTGGCTCACATTCAGTAGGAAAAATAGCCCAACGGTAAGGTTCCTAGGCACCTTTGGTAAGAAAACAGCCTGTTGGCATATTGTCAGTAGGAAAAACAGCCCCTTAACACAAGTTCGATGGGAAAAATAACCTATTAATAAGTTTGCTAGGGACCTTCAGTGAAGAAAACAACTTATTAGCACATATTGGGCATGCAAAATAGCCCCTTGTCAAGGTTGTTAGGCATAATTAGTGTAAAAACAACCCTTTGACAGCTTTGATGGGAAAAACAGCCTGTTTGCACAGTTGCTGGGCACATTCAATGAGAAAATTGCCCTTTCACACCATTGATGGAAAAAATAGACAATTGAGAAGGTCACTAGGCAACTTTATTAAAAAAAGTAGCCTATGGGCAAGGTAGTTAGGCACCTTCGGCAAAAAAACAACCTATTGGCACACATTTGTTAGGAAAAACAACCCATTGTCATAGTTGCTAGGCACCTTCAGTGAGAAAATAGCCCATTGGCAAACCTTCGATGGGAAAAACCTTCAATAAGAAAACAACCTATTGACACACATTCAATGGGAAAAGCAACATGTTGGCAAGGTGATTGGGCACCTTTGGTCAGAAAACAAACTGTCAGCATACCTTCGATGGGAAAACAACTTGTTGGCATACATATGTGGGAAAAACAGCTTGTCATAGACGTTGGCCACTTTGTTGAGAAAATAGCACTTTGGCAATCCTTCAATGGGAAAAACAACTTGTTGGCAAGTTTTCTAGGCAGCTTCAGTGAGAAAACAATCTATTGGAACACATTTGGTGGGAAAAAAAAGCTCGTTGGCAAGGTCACTAGGTACCTTGGTGAGAAAATAGCCCATGGCAGACTTTTGGTGGGAAAAACATTCTTTTACCGCTATTGTTGGGTACATTTTGCTTCAAAATAGCAACTTCACTCACGTTCGGTGGTGAAAACATCCATTTGCAAGATCATTGGGCACCATCAATGAAAAAATAGTTCGTTGGCACACTTTTGATGAGAAAAATAGCCCGTTGGCAAGGTCATTGGCCACCAAAACATCTCATTGACATGTTCACTAAGCAACTTGTTGGATCCCAGTTTTTAGGGTTTATTTTATTAAATTATCAAGCATGAAAATAAATTAGAATTTATGAATCAGAAATTTTGGGAGTTTAATATGCTATATGGTGGCATGAATTAAAAAAAAGAATTAAAAATAAAGTGAAGAAGTTAGTAGGAATTTGATTCAATAAGGAAGGGCAAATTTGGTAAATCAAAAGTTTGTCTTAAGTTAATAAGACAAAGAAGAGAGGAGTTGTGAGGGTGAAGGAAAATAAAAGAAAAAGAGAGAGAGTCATAGAAGAGCCTAGAAGGAGAGAAGGAGAAACCGAAATAAGGAGAAAGAAGAAGGAAAGAGCAAGAAGAGAGAAGAAGAGAGAAGAGTGTTCAACTGAAAATTTATAGGTATTTCCTAACTTTTCTTCTTGCTTTAAGGGAAGAAGAAAATAGAGAAGATAGATTATGCGATGAAAAATGAAGAGAGAAAAGAAGAGGAGTAAGAAAACTATGTTCTTAGATTTCTTTTATGAACTTAAGTATATT
>JAOSBO010007146.1:0-13310 GCA_027563915.1 Erythroxylum rotundifolium
GGGGGTTTATTTATAGTTGATAAGCCACCCCCCTCCCTCTCTCATTTTCAATATGGGACAAAGTCCCTTGCATAACAGTATGCTCTTGCCACAATCATAACAGTAAACGAAATGCTAGTGTGATTTGTGGAAAGGCAATTTTCTCGAGGGTTAAGATTCCGAACAAGCCCTCTGTCTTTTAGATCAAGACTATGAGAGAGGGTTACTTTTTGTTTAATTATGCTATAACGATAAGGCTAAGTTGTTTTGGCGTTCAAGAAATAAACAAGACTTAAGTCTGATCGTATTCTCTTTACCAGTTGATGGATTAGGTATGATGAAATAGAGAGCCAGCAACTAAGTTTTGATGTTAACGCATCAATAGGGGTTGGCAATACGTTTGGTCGAACTGGGTCTATTTTAAGGCTTCTCAAACCTAAGTCGAAGGCCTCTATAATTAGCGTGAGCTAGACCTTATTGGTCGAGGCCTAAGGTTGTCTATACCTCACTCTGAAGCCTTTTACAAGCAGTTTGAGCCCTGTCTGTGGCCCATTCAAACTTGATTCCTACCGTGTAAACCTAGTTCAAAGTCTTCCATAATTGGTCCAAGCCTGATTTGAAGCTTGATCGGACCTAGCTCATGTTGCCTAAGCCTAAAGCTCAAATGAACCAACTCTTAAACCGATAACCGACCCAACCCATTAAAGTTTCAATCAATGCTTCGCCACTTCTTCGTCGCCAATAAATACCCCTCAAATCTCCTGTCTCATTAAACCTGTACCATGAGCTGATATTTATTGGGAACATGATCCTCTGTCTCATTAAACCTGTACCAACCCTGTCCCCTTTAATCTCAACCATCCATTTATGTGGGACCACATAAATGGATGGTTGAGATGGATGGTTGAGATTAAAGGGGACAGGGTTGGTACAGGTTTAATGGGACAGAGGATCATGTTCCCAATAAATATCAACGATCATTTTTTGGCCTGATCAACTAACCCCTTAATTCCACTTGGAAAGTACCGACATGCAAAAACTATCATGACAAAATATAAATGAAAAACTATTTGTGAGACAAAAATGGAGATTTGGAAAGATGAAATGGGAAAAGTCACCAAAACAAGCATAAACAATCAATTTTAAAAAATTCATAAATTTTATTCAACTTATTAGGTTACAGGTTATAACAAGTGATTGTTAGTGAATTTCGAAAATTACAATTTGAAGCAATGCATATTCAGAGTCTAGACTAATTGAAACCTTATATTAGCTTTTTGTCTACTTGCTTGCTAATAGATATTTGTAATATTGATGCTTGAGTTATGGTGAACTTGTATAGTTTAAACTATATGAAAGCCTACTTAAAATGAATTCATAAGTTAAACTTTCTGAAGCGACCAAACTAAGTAAAGGAGCCAATTTTGAGTGTCATAATGGGTTCTAGGCTTCCATAAAAACATGTTAGGTTAGGCTTGAGATCTTATATAAGATTGATTTCTTGTGATATATATATGCTTTTTGTAATTTTTGACAAACATTAAAGGTATGTCATTAATAATAGCAATAGTCAATTTGAGATATGCTTTGCAATATTTTTAAACTGAGCCCTGTTAAAACTAGAAAATGGATTCATGAGAAGAATATGCCATTCAACACCAACACCAACATTGAATGAAGAATTTCGTGGTCTTTGGGTTTTGTTGGAATTGCAAAACTTCATTTACAATACCACAAGCTTATGTTGGTATGCAAGTTAATGCATCACATTTATCTCATATGCCCTTAAGCTTGGTGTAATACATTCCAATATTCAGGTTGTCCTATTTATAAGTATGGATGCTTCTCTAATATGAAAAAGGTGTACATTATCAATACAAGAAAACTATTTCTTTTAAATCATATTTAATTGAGCGTCTTCATTATAAATTATGCATACACATCACTATTATGTGAAATTGAGTTAAAAATCCATACTCTCTTATCTGATGTTGGCTATGGAAGTCTTCAAGGTTGTTTAATAGTTTCATCAGTAAATCCTACTTTATTATTAATGTTGAGAGCCAAAAGATTTGCATGAGGCCAATTGTTGTATTTTCCTTCATTTAGTTATTATATGACGAGTACAAAACTATGTTAATCAAAATGATCAATTATCATTTTGATCATCAAACATCTTCCAAACAGAAACAAAAACCCATACACCAAAAGTAGAAAACAAAATCCGCAGAATGATAATGTAGCAAAAAAATAGATAACAAAAAGCAGACTTTTTAAAAATAGAACAGAATAACAATACGTAATGGATGGCCTAACTGGATGGAAGGACAACTGGAGATGACTATAACATAATAGACAATGCTTCTTTAACGAAAAACAAATAGGAAATATGACAAAAAAAAGAAGACGAAGAGTGCTTCGTTTTTCGTGTTAATAACTAACCAAAAACGACATTGTTTGTTGTTAAACAAAAGATGTCATTTTTTAATTTATTTTGGAAAAAATTGTCATGGCTACGCTTTTGTTAATTGTCACCAAAGCTAAGGATTTGGTGTCGATTTTTGTTAGTTGTCGCCAAATATTTTCATATATATATAATTAACAAATTTTATGTGATATAGAAATTCAATAAAATATTATAGGATTTATATATAGTAAATATAGTTTTATGACACCACATTAAATTATCAAGTCATATATTTTAAAAGAGAAAAATAAAAAGTATAAATCTATGTAATGATAATTAATTTTATGTTTAAAGTTTTATAAAATTTTGAAATGAGATTGTTGTTAGCTAAATTTATATTTACACTTAGAATCATTATCAGTAATATTTAATTTGATTTTTTATGAATATGATATTAATTTTTATTATTGATATATATTTTTTACTTTATTGCTATTATTTTATAATTAATATAATTATATATGGTATTTATTATATGATATATGAATGTATAGATAATAATTGTGATTAATATAATGATTTATGCATGTATAGAACAACCTCTAGAGAGAACACCTCTCGTACAATGAGCATAGTCAAATGAAACCACTTTCTACCTCTCCTACAACAAGCATGATCAAAATAGCATCTTAACCCAAATCCATTAACAAAGAAAAAATGACAACATTGATATATGCAACAAACAAGGTAATTTATCTACGATGTAGTTTTATAAAAAAGTTAAATAAATCTTGCCCAGCCGAAAGAGTCTCCAAATCCTTCCTCATTAGGTTTGAACCATCGAAGGCAATCTATTTCTTCGAGCTGGTCAATTTTCCAAGTATGGGTCCTTTGCTTCCTACCTTTTCTTGTTCTTTTTTCCTTTGTTCGTTGTTCTCGAATAGCTCGTCATTAGCTTTTTCTTGGAGGAGTCACAGATCACTCCAATCTTAGCTGAAAGCTAACCTTGAGATATGAAATTACTTTATTCTTTTGTACTAACTCAATGTCTTCTTGCTTAATCCAAAATTTCAACTATTATTTAGAAACCATAGGGTCTTATTTTGGAGAGCCAGTTTCGATCCCCATTCTTCATTCAACTCTTCAGGTAATTCTATTCATTTGTTTGGATTTTTTGCTTACATTTTCTGTGTGATTTTTGCATCTTATTTATTGCCTACGATTACCCTTTATCTTCTTATACTTCCTTCCATTTTCAATTTTATGATATTAGCTCTCTCAATATCTGATGAAGGGCTCAGGGGATCCAATTCTAACATAGTTGGCCTCTTTCTATCAAAATAGTGGCTTTAAAGGATAGCTCATTTAATTTTTCATCCCTTAAACGTAGTACATACACTGTTAACGTTCTCACCTTATCATATTCAATTGTCTTAGTTAACAGATCACAAAATTAACATTGCTAGAATGTTGAAACAAATTTGTGGAGAAGTAGGATATTTGTGTGCATGAATGATTATCAAAGATCTCCAAATTCGTTCCTCAACGTTTCTTCTTGTTTACAATTTTTCTATTGTTTTTTATAAGTTTAGGTTGAAGATGTTCTCACTTGCTAATGCTTCTGGTTAGAAATAATGCATTATATTTATACCCATGTTCAAAATTAATGCTTGGATTGATCACAACTACAAAGATAAGTAGTAAACTTTTCCTTAATTAATAAGCATCTTTGTATTAGATTTGATGATAGAAGACTTAAAAAGTTATATGATATATGTTGTATAATTTGGTTATGTATTTATGTATGTTGTGTTTGGAATAGAAAATGTATAAAAATACTAATATTGTGTGTAATACAAGCTTTCTTTTCTTGTGTGAATTGGTTATAAACTCAACTTCAACTAGTTATATTGACTTATTGATGTCCATTAATAATCTTAGAAGTGTGTCAGATTTGAAAAGAACATTCAAATAAGAAGTCTTCTATTCTTAAAGATGTCAGATCACTTATTAATCTGTGACATGTGCTCTAGGTTTTATTTATCTCTAATGATAAGTGGCAAAAATAGAATGTGCTTATGCGGGGGATTTTTAGATAGTTAAAACATTAAGTTTTGACGATCTTTGCTTTTTTTGAGAATATTTGCTAATTTCATATAAGTTCATATAAAATTTCGTTTCCTTATTAAATTGTACATTCTTCTTCAATATTGATTATATCTATGACTTATTTTTTATTCTATTGACTTTTCATAATAAAATTGTTAATATAAATGCATCGCTAAATGTTGATGTAATAGATAGTTTCCAATGGCAAAAGTGAGCTATGATGGGAGGAATATGGCATAATTCTCCCTGATGAAGAACAAATCGATGCATAACAAATCTCCTTATCAAAGTCTAATCATTGTTTGCCTTCAATGGCTGATTTTCTTCTTCAAGGTTTCAGTTGCTGGGAAATCAGGTCAAGATCCCATCCCGATGACAGCAGAATAATCACAAAACTTTTTCGTGACTTTTGATTTCCCAAAAACCAAGATCTATTTAATTCTATAAAATGATTAACACAAATCATAATAAAGCATAAATTTAATTTGTACTTTATTCCGAAGCTTGATCTTCGTCTTATGGTATCCGTCGAACTGTTCCCGAAACTAATCTAATTGTGATTAATATAATGATTTATGCATGTATAGAACAACTTTTAGAGAGAAAACCTCTCGTACAATGACCACAGTCAAACGAAACCACTTTCTACCTCTCCTACAACAAGCATGGTCAAAACAGCAACGTAATCCACAACTATTAACAAAGAAAAAAATGACAACGTTGCTATAAGCAGTAAACAAGGTAATCTATCTATGATATAGTTTTATTAAAAAGATAAATAAATCCTCCCTAGCCGAAGGAGTCTCCATATCCTTCCTCATTAGGTTTGAACCATCAAAGGCGATCTTCTTCTCTGAGCTAGTCAATTTTCCAAGTATAGGTCCTTTTCTTCCCACCTTTTCTTATTCTTTTTTCCTTTTTTCATTATTCTCAAATAGCTAGTCATTAGCTTTCTCTTGGAGGAGACACAGATCACTCCCATCCTAGGTGAAAGCTAACCTCGAGGTATGAAATTACTTGATTCTTTTGTACTAACTTAATGTCTTTTTGCTTAATCCAAAATTTCAGCTATTATTTAGAAACTATAGGGTCTTATTTTGGAGAGATAGCTTCGATCCCCATTCTTCATTCAACTCTTCAGGTAATTTTGTTCATCTGTTTGGATTTTTTTAATACATTTTATGTGTAATTTCTGCATCTTATTTATTTCCTATGATTACCCTTTATCTTTTTACATGCCTACGATTACCCTTTATCTTTTTATACTTCCTTCCATTTCAATTTTATGATATTAGCTCTCTCAATATCTGATGAAGGGCTTGAGGGATCCAACTCTTACATAGTTGGCCTCTTTCTATCAGAATAGTGGCTTTAAAGGATAGCTCATTTAATTTTTCATCCCTTAAACGTAGTACATACACTGTTAACGTTCTCACCTTATCATATTCAATTGTCTCAGTTAACAGATCAAAAAATTAACATTGCTAGAATGTTGAAAAAAATTTGTGGAGAAGTAGGAAATTTGTGTGCATAAATGATTATCAAAGATCTCCAAATTCTTTTCCTCAATGTTTCTTCTTATTTACAATTTGTCTATTATTTTTTATAAGTTCAGGTTTAAGATGTTCTCACTTGCTAATGCTTCTGGTTAGAAATAATGCATTATATTTATGCCCATGTTCAAAATAAATGCTTGGATTGATCACAACTAAAAAGATAAGTAGTGAACTTTTCTTTGATTAATAAGCGTCTTTGTATTAGATTTGATGATAGAAGACTTAAAAAGTTCTATGGTATATATTGTATAATTTGGTTGAGTATTTATGTATGTTGTGTTTGGAATAGAAAATGTATAAAAATAATGATATTGTGTTTAATACAAGCTTTCTTTTCTTGTCTAAATAGGTTTTAAACTTAACTTCAACTAGTTATATTGACTTATTGATGTCCATTAATAATCTTAGAAGTGTGTCAGATTTGAAAAGAACATTCAAATAAGAAGTCTTCTATTCTTAAAGATGTCAGATCACTTATTAATCTGTAACATGTGCTCTGGGTTTTATTTATCTTTAATGATGAGCGACAAAAATAGAATGTGCTTATGTGGGGGATTTTTGAATAGTTAAAAAATTAAGTTTTGATGATGTTTGCTTCTTTTGTGAATATTTGTTAAGTTCATATAATTTTTCCTTTCCTTATTAAATTGTACACTCTGCCTCTATATTGATTATAACTATGAATTATTTTTTATTCTATTGACTTTTCATAATAAAATTGTTAATATAAATCCATTGCTAAATGTTAATGTGGTAGATAGTTTCCAATGGTAGAAATGAGCTATGATGGGAGGAATATGGCAGAATTCTCCATGATGAAGAACAAATCGATGCATAACAAATCTCCTTATCAAAGTCTAATCATTGCCTGCCTTTAGTGGCTGATCTTCTTCTTCAAGGTTTTAGTATTGTCTGAATTAGTTCTCTTTCTTTATTATCTGTATCTCAGTTTCTATTAGGAAGCTATTAGATGATAGTGTGATCTTATATACTATATGTTGTGTAAAGCTTCCTAAATCTTTAAGAGAACATAGATAAAAATCGAGGCGGAGGTGATTTCCCGATGGTCTGTACATGATTAGGGAATTTGATTGTTTTGGAACATTCTTCAATTGGAAAAACTATGTTTATTCATTGTGACGATGATGGAGTCATTCAATCGACTATGCATATGTTCAAATTTAAGTTCCTTATACCGTTTGATTTAGCTTTTTAAGTTCTATACTATTTATTCCTTAGGTGAAACATATGATACGTGTGGTTCATCTAATTCAGTGATCTATATACCGCTTCTGAGAAATCGTTCACTATATCTTCTTCTGGTTTAGTTGAAGCCAAGAAGTTGATAGAAGAGGATGTCACTAAACCAACTCCTAGGGGATGATCTTTGTCTATTTCAATTAATGCCTTCGAATGTGCAAAGGGCCCTCTTAGGAATCTAGACATAGGGAACTTCTTTACCTTATTTACCGAGTCTTATGTCACTTAGAATCCAAAAAAGTAATAATTTTTTCCCTTTTAGATGGAATAGGTGTGAAACTTTTCTTATTGTTTTGTCTGTAAGAATTTTTAAACTTCTAATTAGACTCTTGTATTACTTACCATATATCATTATATTATATAGCCTACCATATATTTATTGTTTTTATGTAAGAATCATATATCATTATATTACAAACTTTATGTTAAAGCTATTTGAAAATTTTTGGCACTATATAAAATTGTCAAAACATATAATTTAGAAGAGAAAAATGGAAAGTATAAATCTTCTTCTAAATGAAAAGTTTTAATTTTGAGTTTATAGTTTCATAAATCATTGAAATGATTTGGCATTAGTAGCTAAATTTACTTTTGCACTTAGAACCATTGTCAATAATATTAAATTTGTTTTTTCTCAATATGATGTTCATTCACAAAATGATCAAGTCAAAATTAATGGATTCATAATTATAACTAAGAGAGTGGTTTTTTTATTTAACCTTTTGGCAATGATTAAAAAAATCGTCAATAAAAATCTTGCTTTTCACGGAGATTTTTATAGTCGTTGCTAAAGGCTCACCCTCTAGTGTCAAAAACACTAAACCGTTGCCAAAAGATCAATCTTTGTTGACAACTCCCAAAAAGCATCACCAAAGAATTGCATTTAGCGACGATTTTGAAAAACATTGCGAAATGTTAACCCTTTGTCAACGTTTTTAAAAATCATCGCCAAAAAAAACATTGTCAAAGGTCAACTTTATTGTAGTGTTATTTCAGATCTAATATTATAGTCGACTGCTTATTCTAGATTTAGTAAAAAGCCATTTGTGAGATGGAATGAGAAAAGTTGGAAGACCTTTAATTTGTTTTGATACAATTAGAGAGCTTTCAAGACCATCCATCTCCTTGTAATCGTATAATTGCTAACATTTATTGAACAAGGATAAGAACAAAGATTAAAAATGGTAGCTAAAAGAACAAGTAAACAAGAAGGATTGTTGACTAGTAAAGCTAATTATTATATATAAGTAGGCTATCAACTGGCTGGATCGTGAAGTTTGACTCCAAGCTTGAAACCTAAAATAAAAGAGATGCTTGAGGTCGGCTTGAAACTTGATCAATTTAGGTTAAGTTTGTTGACTTTAGGTCAGGTCAGGTCAGATTGACATTAAGTCTTATTGCCATCTCCACATATCAAACATTTAATTAAATAAATTGTCAGATATCCTTTTTTATAAAAGTGAGTAATATTTGGTTTGGGTTACTCTCCATTAAAATTTAAACCAATCCATTTATATAACATTTTTATTTGTTTAAATTACAAAAAATAATATAAAAATATAAACTAAAATAAGTCATTATAAAAATTGGTTTTATTAAAATTGTTTGGTTGGATGGTTTAGATTGATTTAATATTTTTAAATTTTAATACTTACTAAAAAAAGTAAAAAGTATATCAACGTTTCTTTAGTCTTCTAATATGATAACATTTTAATGAAAAATTAATATTTTAATGTAATAAATTCTTAAATTTAGTTTGAACTTCATGTTTTAGTATTTTAATACATGATAGACGTAAGGTTGTGTTCTATTAGATCTCCTCAAAGTCTACATCTTAGTGAGATTTCTACTGGCACATTGTTATTAATTTTATTATTATTGTTGTTGTTGTTGTTGTTGTTGTTATTGTTTTTGTTCAATACATGATATCTTATTTTGTCAATATTAGCCCTTAGTATACCTCACTATCAAGTTAAGTAAAATAGGTGGAAGGTAGATAATTTAGTTATCTTTTAGGAAATTTAGGATTTGTATATAAAAAAAAACATGTAAGACTTAAGGGTTCTTTCACTAACCCTAAAGTTAAGTACTTGACCTAAATTAAAAAATAAAAACAACATTCCAATAAAATTTGTCCATTAAACTTGAAGCATTAAAAATTGAATTAAAAGGAGTTCTAATCTTTGTCTTCAATCTTTATCCAACTTCTAATTATAAGTATCATTATATCCCATGAGAAACGATTAATATTTAAGGAATGTTTATGAAATATATGTTTTGTTACGATTTGTGTTGACTTGCTTAAACTTGAGGGCATGTTTATTTTCAAGCAATGATAATCAAGTTCCAGGCAATTTAGTTACAACATCGTGAAAAATAAAAAAGAGAAACTTAAATTTTAATTTCAGTTATTATCATTGTCTTTTTTATATTTTATTGCTAAAGTTATTGTTAGCAATATTAATGTTATTGTACATATTTCACTTAAAATTTAGTACTAACTTGATCGTTATTTTTTATATGGTGCAATTCCTTTAGTAATCTTTTAATTCTTTCAACTATAATGATGATAGCTTAATAAAAATTATGTACTGATTTTATGTGTATTGGTTTAGTTTTTGTAAATAGATAATATTGATCTCCATAATATATAATGAATATAGTATTGTCTTAAATATGCATTATGAATTAATGAAATTGTGTATAATTTGAACAAATAAATGGAGTCAAATAAAACGAATACATTAAAGGTTTCATAAACTTCTTTATGTGCAAGTAAAGGATCTGGAGAGGACAAAATTTGTAAGCGTGACATTCGTGTTATTGCATATAGATCATAGACTTTGAAACATCTTAAAAAAAAGATTCTTAAGATGTGGTAGATGGAGAACAAATGATTATAATTTCTTCAAATGGATAGATCCTAAAAATAATGGGCAATAATATGATTTGTAAAATCATATCAAAGATGAAGAATTTGAAAGGAGCTTAAAGACTTATGTGAGCAGATATTATGACACTATAAAAGCATTGCAAAATGAAATATGTGAGAAAGTCAAGATGTTATAAATTGTTGCACAAGAAATTATTATGTTGAGGAAAATGTTAGCAGAGAAAAGAAATAAGTTTAAACAAGAATATAATTTTTTGAAAAGAAAAATGATTGTGCATAAAGGAGATAATATGTAATTTAAAATTTATTATTGAAGGTAGGTGAATGACAACAATTTCAATTAATATTTGTTATATTATATGGACTTTTCATTACAATATTATGTTGTATATGCAAGAATTAACTTATCTAAAAAATTTAGAATGGAAAGATCCTGACTCATCTAGTTGCTAATTATCGATATAAATTTTCTTTATGTTTAGTTAATTATCTCACTCTTGAATCTTTCAGTGGAAGGTTGAGAGTTGAAGTTTGAGCTCTAGTATAATTATCTACCATTATAGGTAATCAAAATTGGAAATTGGGATATAAAATGGTAACTTGATGTTGCCCCTGTTTTTAAGCAACTTGTGATATTTGTTTTATATCTCATGAGTTACGAGTCCAAATGACTTGATTGTTGATGCTATAGAAACTAGAGACATAAAGGAAAAAATGGCTAGACAACCAAGAAATCTAGTTATGACTTTTCTATGTACATATTAAGGAACAAGTAGTGGTATGAATGGAAAGAGTATCTATCATAACTGTGACATTGTTTTCGTTTCCGACTTTTACCACATCTTATCGGAATCTTTATGAATGCGTATGAAAATTTTCAAACACCTAGAAATATATGAAATAGGACTTACCACATGTGAATTGGGAGACTGAACATTGGAATATAAGATTAAGCATAGTGCATTGCAAGGAAAATTTACACATACATAAATCATTTGTGTGCATATTCATTACTCATATCCGTATAGTATGATTATAAAAGTGTGATTTTGACCCTTATAATGGTGGTAAGCCATGAATAGCAAGTGTGAATGAGAATATAGATTTTATGACTTGAAATGTATATCATATGACTTATCAATATATGAATTATTAAATTGGAAAATAGTTAAAGGAAATGTTACAGTGCTTGCTCTATTATCTTAGTGGTGCATAGATGGGCATAATGATAAGGTTACAGTGCAGCTGCTATAGTTTGACAACACTGGTATCCACAATTTGATACCTTTGGGTATCAAAATTTTGATACCTTCGAGTATCCACATTTCAATATCTTTGGATATCTACAGTTTGATATCTTTGGATATCCACATCACCCGTTACTGCCCAATCATTTTTACCAACTTTTTGCCCCAATTTATATTCTTTTTATAATTAAAATTTTGAATTCAAAAGAAAATTAACATTTTTTTAATATTTTATATATTAAAATTATATTAAAATTCAATATTTTTTATATATTAAAATTCAATATTATGCATAAATTTTCTTTTGAATAAATTAAAGAACCTATATTACTAATCCGTTGCATATCTTGGTCTTCCTATTCATCCACTCATTCTATTCTTTCTCAATCATCCATTAAATTTAAAGTAATTCATATACTTATAATATCGTTCTAAGCGGTCCAATCCTTTGCTCATTAAGAAGAAAAAAGGATAAACAGAAAGGAGAAAAAAAGGATAAACAGAAACGTTGATTGACAAAAGAGAGATAATTTACAAGATACGATCTATCTGTATCGAACATATCCATTTCAAATATTGAAAGCAAGATCAGATCTTATCAAATTCCCCCCACACCAGACTTTTGCTTGTCCTCAAGCATACACCAATTCAATACATTAGCCATCTTCACAACAACCTCTCATCTATTTTCATGTCATCCAAAAATATCCAAAAGCTAATTCACATTTAAGGGTTAAGATAAAATAATAATCGAGAGAAAAAGCACTCATAGGACCCATTGTTAAAACATAACATCTTATCAATTCCATCAAAATTAAATGAACAAGACTTGACACCTTATAAGGATTTCACTCTATACGCTCAAAGCATTTAGGGTTCATTAAGCACTCAAATCAAAATATAGCGAGTTATTTCCATAAGCTTGCTCAAGAATCATATCTTCACCACTAAACAATAATGAACCTAATGCATAAATCAAAGGGACTTTACAAGAGTTATGGCTTAGGTAAGGTATGACAAAAGGAATTTTTTGGCTAAATAAATTGAAGGGAATCATACAAACTTATCCATACAAGTTTCAACTTAAATCAAAATTCACTTGATTCAAATAGCATCTCTTTCAATCACATTTTCTTTTCCTTTCTTTTCTTCTTTTATTTCTTTTTTTAAAAACAAAAATATGAAAGAGGAGATTTTGATTTGTTTTTTTAATACCTCTCCTCCATTCTATAAAAAATCAAAATAGTTAATTAGTATATGAATCAACATATCATCCCCTATTATGAGAAATAATATATGAATCATCTAATTAACATTTCATGTGAATAGTAAAAATCTTATGCAAATAAGCTAATACAATTCTTTCAATTTAGGAGTTCAAAATTATTAAGGATATCAACAACAAATAGGGTAAATTCGGCTTGTAACAATGTTATTATACAAGAAAGAAAGGTTAAGGATCAAATTGGTTTTCTAAGGATAAAAAGTGAGGTAAGTTTGTTTAGGTCAAAAAATGGTTATCTTAAGTGCCCTCATCATCTTTATACAGAAATTTATCAAAAATGTGGTCTCAACATGTATTCAAAAGCAAGTTCTAACATAGACAAGCTATGTTTGATGACACACAACAAAAAGATATATAAGCAAATATGTGATGAATGCTTTTAGGCTCAAAGCTCACATAGGTGTCAAAAAATTGCATCAAGTCTTGCACACTCTTATTCAACAAAACCGATGAGATACTTGAAATAATTTAATGAAAACATGAGTAATATAAGCTAGTACAATTCTTTCAATTTAGGAGTTCAAAATTATTAAGGATATCAACAACAAATAGGGTAAATTCGGCTTGTAACAAT
>JAOSBO010007207.1:0-12294 GCA_027563915.1 Erythroxylum rotundifolium
GTAAATGTACCGACCATAGCCAGTCCGTCGGTGTTTGCCCATAGGTAATAAATTGCGCGAACATTTGGCGCATTTTTTATCGACGATTATTTCGTGGCGTCGCCATATTCCGTCGCAAATATGGATTCCAAATTTCTATACCGACGGTTGGGACGTTTCGTCGCAAATGTGGCTGTTTTACCGACAAAAATTTCAATTCCGTCGGTGAATAGCGGTTGTTTTTTCTGTCGGAAAAATTCCGTCGCTATTTTGGCATTTTCTTGTAGTGCAAGGTGCTGTTTTCCCCACAAAAAGTGCCTAGCGGCCATGCTGACAGGCTGTTTGGCCCATCAAAGGTGCACCAATTTGTTGTTTTTTAAACCGAAGGTGCCCAATGGTCTATTTTTCCCATCGAAGGTGCACCAAGGTGTTGTTTTTCCCACGGAAAGTGCCTAGCGACCGTGCCGATGGGCTATTTCTCCCAACGAAGGTGTACCAACGTGTTGTTTTTCCCACCAAAGTTGCCTAATGGGCCGTTTTTCCCACCCAAGATGCACTAACTTGTTTTTCCCATTGAAGGCTCCCAATGGATCGTTTTTCATACCGAACGTGTTGTATTTCCCATCAAAGGTGCCCAACGGGCTATTTGCCCCCTGAAGGTACACCAAGGTGTTGTTTTTCCAACGGAAGGTGCCTAGGGGCTGATTCGCCCACCCAAGGGGCACCAAAGTGCTGTTGTTCCCACTGAAGGTCCTTGAAGGCCGTGCTGACGGGCTATTTTGCCCATTAAAGGTGCACCAAAGTGTTGTTTTTCCCACCGAAGGTGCCTTGTGGCCGTGCCGAGGTGCTGTTTTACCCACCGAAGGTGCTATTTTTCCCATAGAAGTTGCCTAGCAGTCGTACTGACGGGTTCTTCTTCCCACTGAAGATGCACCAACGTGTTGTTTTTCCCACCGAAGGTGCCCAATGGGTTGTTCTTCCCACTGAAGGTGCTGTTTTTCCCCCCGAAGGTGCCAAGCGACCGTGCTGATGGGCTATTTTGCCCACCGAAGGTGCACCAAGGTGCTATTTTTCCCATTGATGGTGCCTGATGGCCGTACAGACGGGCTATTTTGCCCACCGAAGGTTCATCAAGGTGCTGTTTTTCCTACCAAAGTTGCTTAGCGGCTATGCTGACAGGCTGTTTTTCCCATCAAAGATGCACAAACGTGTTGTTTTTCTGACCGAAGATGCCTAATGGGCAGTTTTTCCCACCTAAATTTCTTGGCAATCGTGCCAATGGACTGTTTTTCCCACTGAAAGTGAACCAAGGTGTTGTTTTTGCCCCTAAAAGTGCCTAGCGGCCATGCTGATTGGTTGTTTGACCCACTGAAGGTGTCTAGCGGCCATGCCAATTGGCTGTTTTGCCCACCGAAGGTGCACTAAGGAGTTGTTTTTCCCACCGAAGGTGCCTAGCGGTCGTGCCGACGGGCCGATTGGCCTATCGAAGGCGCACCAACATGTTGTTTTTCCCACCAAAGGTGCCTTACGGCTGTGCCGAGGTGCTGTTTTGCCCACCAAAGGTGTTGTTTTCCCATCGAAGGTGCCTAGCAGTCGTGCCGACGGGCTGTTTTGCACACCGAAGGTGCACCAACATGTTTTTCCCATCGAAGTGCCCAACGGGCTATTCTTCTCACAGAAGGTGCACCAAGGTGTTGTTTTTCCCCCTGAAGGTGTCAAGCAACCGTGTTGACAGGCTAATTTGCCCACTGAACGTGCACCAAGGTGCTATTTTTCCCATCGAAGGTTTTTCCCAACGAACGTTCACCAAGGTGCTATTTCTCCTACCAAAGCTGCTTAGCGGCCATGTCGACGGGTTGTTTTTCCCATCGAAGGTGCACAAATGTGTTGTTTTTCTTACCGAAGGTGCCCAATGGGTGGTTTTTCCCACTGAAGTTTCTTGGCAATTATGCCAACAGATTGTTTTTCCCACCAAAGGTGCACTAAGGTGCTGTTTTTTTCCTACCAAAGGTGCCTAGCGGTCATGCAGAGGGGGTGTTTGGCCCACCGAAGGTGCACAAACCTGCTATTTTTTAAACCAAAGGTGGCCAATGGATTGTTTTTTCCACCAAAGGTGCCTAGCGGTCCAGCCAACGGACTATTTGCCCATCGAAGGTGTGCCAAGGAGCTGTTTCTCCCACCAAAGGTGCCTAGTGCCCGTGCCGACGGGCTGTTTGGCCCACCAAAGGTGCACCAACGTGCTATTTTTCCCATCAAAGGCTCCCAATGGATTGTTTTTCCCACCAAAGGTTCCCAACGGGTTGTTTTCCCGCGGAAGGTGCCTAGCGGTCGTGCTGCTGAGCTGTTTGGCCCACCAAAGATGAACCAATGGGCTATTTTTCCCACAGAAGGTGCCTGGCGCCTGTGCCGATAGGATGCTTTGCCCATTAAAGGTGCACCAACGAGCTGTTTTTCCCACCTACAGTGCGTTGGGACCGTGCTAAGGGGCTGTTTTGCCTACCCAAGCTGCACCAAGGTGTTGTCTTTCCCACTGAAGGTGCCTGGTGACTGTGCTAGCGTGCTGTTTTGCCCACTGAAGGTGCTGGAGAGTTGTTTTGCCCACTGCAGGCACCCAATGGGCTATTTCTCCCATCAAAGTTGCTTGGCGATCGTGCCAATGGACTGTTTTTCCCACCGAAGGTGCACCAAGGTGCTATTTTTCCCACCGAAGGTGCTTAGCGACTGTGCTGACGTGCTGTTTTTCCTACCGAAGGTCCACCAACATGCTGTTTTTCCCACCGAAGCTACCCAACGGGCTGTTATTCCCATCGAAGGCATGTGCTATTTTTTCCTCCGAATGTTCCAAGCGACTGTGCTGACGGGCCATTTTGCCTACCGAAGGTGCACAAAAGTGCTTATTTCCCATCGAAGGTGCCTAGCCATTGTACAGACGGGCTGTTTTTCCCACCGATGGTTCACAAGGTGCTATTTTTCCTACCAAAGTCGCTTAGAGGCTGTGCCGACAGGCTATTTTCCCATTAAAGGTGCACAAACGTGCTATTTTTTCAACTGAAGGTGCCCAATGGACTGTTTTTCCCACCGAAGGTGCTCCAATGTATTGTTTTCCCCACCGAAGGCGCACCAAGGTGCTATTTTTTCCACAAAAGTTTCATACCGGCCGTGCCAACGGGCTCTTTTGCTTACTGAAGGTGCATGAAGGTGCTATTTTTCCCACTAAAGGTGCCTAACTGATTGTTTTTCCTACCGAATGTGCGTAGCGACTAGGCCAATGGGCTTTTTTACCCTCTGAAGGTGCACCAACATGCTGTTTTTCAGCCGAAGTTACCCAACAGGTGCTTTTCCCAGTGAAGGTGCCCAGCGACCAAAGTGTTGTTTTGCCCACTGAAGCTGCACCAGTGTGCTCCTTTCCTCAGCGAAGGTGCCTAGCAGCCATGCCGACGAGCTGTTTTGCACATTAAAGGTGCACCAAGGTGCTTTTTTCCCATCGAAGGCGCACGGAAGTGCTGTTTTTCTCCACCGAAGGTGCCTAGCGGTGATGCCGATAGGATATTTTGCCTAACAATGGTGAGCCAACCTATCTTGTTTCCCACCGAAGTTTCCCAAACGGGCTATTTTTCACACCAAAAATGCCTATCGTCCATGTCGTGCACCAAGGTGCTGTCTTCCTACCAAAGGGGCTTAACAGTCATGCCATCGGGTTGTTTTTCCCACCAAAGGTGCACCAACATGTTGTTTTTCCCACCGAAGGTGCCCAACGGGTGGTTTTTCCAATCGAAGGAGCTTGGCGAGCATGCCAATGGACTTTTTTCCCATCGAAGGTGCACGGAAGTGCTGTTTTTCTCCACTGAAGGTGCCTAGCGGTGGTGCCGATAGGATATTTTGCCTAACAATGATGAGCCAACCTATCGTTTTTCCCACCAAAGGTTCCCAACGAGCTGTTTTTCAAACCAAAAATGCCTATCGACCATGACGACTATCTGTTTTGCCCACCAAAGGTGCACCAAGGTGCTATCTTCCCACTAAAGGGGTTTAGCTGCCATGCCATTGGGTCATTTTTCCCACTGAAGGTGCACCAACATGTTGTTTTTCCCACTGACGATGCCCAACGGGTGGTTTTTCCAACCGAAGTTGCTTGGCGAGCATGTCAATGGACTTTTTTTCCTATCAAAGGCGCACTGAAGTGCTGTTTTTCTTCACCAAAGTTGCCTAGCGGCCACGCCAACATGCTCTTTTGCACACTGATGGTGCACCAACGTGTTATTTTTCCTACTGAATGTGCCCAAAGGGTTGTTTTTCTCACCAAAGGTGCCTAGCGGCTGTGCCAAAGGGCTATTTTGCCCACCAAAGGTGCACAAAGATGTTGTTTTCCCCAATGAAGGTGCCTAGCGGCCGTGACGATACGCTATTTTGTCCACTATAGGCACACCAAGGTGCAGATTTTCCCCTCGAAGGTGCCTAGCGGCCGTGCCAATGGGTTGTTTTGCCCACTAAAGGTGCACCAACATGTTGTTTTTCCCACCGAAGGTGCCCAACAAACTGTTTTTCCCACCAAAGGTGCCCAGCGGTAGTGCCGACGGGTTGGTTTACGCATCGAAGGTGCACCAAGGTGCTATTTTTTCCAACTGATGATGCCTATCGGCTTTGCAGTGGGCTATTTTACATACCAAATGTGCACCAATGTGCTATTTTTCCCGCTAAAGTTACCTAGCGATTGTACCAATGGGCTTTTTTGCCCACCTAAGGTGCACCAAGGTGTTATTTTTCACATCAAAAGTGCCTAGCGACTGTGTTAACGGGCTATTTTAGCCACCGAAGGTGCACTAAGGAGCTGTTTCTCCCACCGAAAGTGCCTAGCGGCTGTGTCGATGGGCTTTTTTTCCCACCATAGGTACACCAAGGTGTTGTTTTTCTCAACAAAGGTGCCTTGCCTCTGTGCCTATAGGTTGTTTTGCTCACAGAAGGTGTACCATCCCATCGTGGGTGCCTAGCGGTCGTGCCAACGAGCTATTTTTCTCCCCGAAGTTGCCTAGCGATCTTGCCGATAAGCTATTTTGCGCACCGAAGGAGCACCATCGTGTTGTTTTTCCCATCGAACGTGCTCAACGGGTTGTTTTTCCCATTGAAGGTGCCTAACGACCGTGCCCACGGGCTATTTTGCCCATCGAAGGTACACCAACTTGTCGGCGGGCTATTTTGCCCATCGAAAGTGCATCAAGGTGTTGTTTTTCCCACCGAAGGTGCAGCAACATGCTATTTTTCTCACCTAATGTGATTAACGAGCTGTTTTTCCCACCGAAGGTGCTTTGCAACCGTGCTAGCAGGTTGTTCTGTCTACCAAAGATGAACAAAGGTGATGTTTTTTCCATCAAAGGTTCCTAGTGACCATGTCGATGGACTATTTTGCCCAGTGAAGTTCTACAAAGGTGCTGTTCTTCCCATCGAAGGTGGCTAGCGGCCGTGCTGACGGGCTATTTACCCCACCGAAGGTACACCAACGTGCTGTTTTTCCCACCAAAGGTGCCCAATAGGCTATTTTTCTCATCGAAGTTACTTGGCGATCGTGCCTATGGACTGTTTTTCCCACCAAAGATGCGCCAAGGGGCCATTTTTTCCACCGAAGGTGTCTGGTAGTTGTGCTGACGGGCTGTTTTGTGCACCGAAGGTGCACCAACATGCTGTTTTTCCACTGAAGATACCCATTGGGCTATTTTTCTCATCGAAGTTGCTTGACGATCATGCCAATGAACTATTTTTCCACCAAAGATGCCTAGCGGCCGTGCTGACGCGTTGTTTTTCCCACCAAAGGTGAACCAACTTGTTGTTTTTCATATAAAAAATGCCTAGCATCCTTTTCGACGAGTTGTTTTGCCCAACAAAGGTGCACTAAGGTGCTATTTTTCACACTGAAGGTGCCTAGTGACTGTGCCGACAGGTTTTTTTAGCCATCGAAGGTGAACCAACGTGCTCTTTTTCTCACTGAAGGTGCCCAACAAGCTATTTTTCCCATTGAAGGCGCCCAGCGGTTGTACCGATGGGTTGGTTTGCCTATCGAAGCTGCACCAAGGTGCTATTTTTTCCCACCGATAGTGCCTATCGGCTATGCGGACGGGCTATTTTGCCTACTAAAGGTGCAGCAACGTGCTGTTTTTCCCGCTGAAGTTGCTGTATCAACGAGCTTTTTTGCCCACCGAAGGTACACCAAGGTGCTATTTTTCTCAGTGAATGTGCCTAGCAGCTATGCCAACGGGCCCTTTTGCCCACCACAGCTGCACCAAGATGCTATTTTTTCCATTGAAGGTGCCTAGAGGCCATGTTGACGGGCTGTTTTTCCCACTGAAGTTTCCCAATAGGTGGTTTTTCCTACCGAATGTGCATAGCGGCCATACCGACAAGCTGTTTTGCCCACTGAAGGTGCACCAAGGTGCTGTTTTTCCCACCAAAGGTGCCTTATGGGCTATTTTTCCTGTCAAATGTGCCTAGCAACTGTGCCGACGGATTGTTTTGCCCACCGAAGGTGCGCTAATGTGCTGTTTTTCATAACAACGGTGGCTAGCGACTATGTCGAAGGGTTGTTTTTCCTTCGAAGATGCCTAGCGACCGTACCGACGTGCCAGTTCAACCACCCAAGGTGCACCAACGTGCTTTTTTTCCCACCAAAGCTGCCAAACTGGTTGTTTTCCCTCCAAAGGTCCCAAGCGACCGTGCCAATGGGCCATTTTTCCCACCGAAGGTGCACCGAAATGTTGTTTTTTCTATTGAAGGTGTCAAGCAGCCGTGTTGATGAGATTTTTTCCCTACCAAAGGTGTGCCAACATGCTATTTTTCCCACCAAAGGTGCCCAATGGGCTATTTTTCCCAGTGAAGGTGCCTTACGACAGTGCCGACGGGTCGTTTTGCCCACCAAAGGTGCACCAATGTGCTGTTTTTCCAACAAAAGGTGCCTAGCAGCTGTTCCGACGGGCTGTTTTGCCCATCGAAGGTGCAACAAGGTGTTGTTTTTCCTACCATAGGTGCCTAGCAGCCATGCTGATGGGCTATTTTACCCACTGAAGGTGGATCAACGTGCTATTTTTCCGACCAAAGGTGCCCAACGTGTTGTTTTTTACACCAAAGGTGCCTAGTAGTCATACTGATGGGTTGTTTTGCCCACCGAAGGTGCACCAAGGTGCTTTTTCTCCTACTGAAGGTGCCTAGTGGCCATGCTAATGGGTTGTTTTGTCAACCAACAGTAAGCCAACGTGCCATTTTTTGCAGCTAAGATGCCCAACGGGCTGTTTTTGATACTGAAGGTGCCTACCGATCGTGTCGAAGGGTTATTTTGCCCACCAAAGGTGCACCAAGGTGTTGTTTTTCCCACCGAAGGTGCCTGGCGACCATGTTGACGGGCTATTTTACCCACCGAATGTGCACTAAAGTGTTTTTTTTCCTACTAAAGGTGCCCAACGGGCTAGTTTTTCCACCTAATGTGTCTAGGGGCCATGCTGATGGGTTGTTTTTCCCTATCGATGGAAGGTACCCAATGGGCTATTTTCCCATCGAAGGTGCCTAGTGGCCATTACAACAGGTTATTTTGCCCACTAAAGGTGCACCAAAGAACAGTTTTTCCCATCGAAGGTGCACCAAGCTACTGTTTTTCCCACCGAAGGTGCCTATTGGTCGTGTGGACAGGCTGTTTTGCCCACCGAAGGTGTACCAATATGTTGTTTTTCCCACTGAAGGTGCCCAACATGTTGTTTTTCCCATTGAAGGTGTACGACGAGCTATTTTTCCCACCGAAGGAGGCTAGCGACTGTGCCGACGGGCTGTTTTTCCCATCGAAGGTGCCTAGCTGCCATACCAACGGGCTAGTTTAGCCACCAAAGGTGCACCAACGTGCTATTTTTCCCAGCAAGCATGTCAAACAGGCTGTTTTTCCCAACGAATGCCCCTACCAATTATGCCAACGGGCTATTTTCCCAACAATTGTGCCTAGCAGCTGTGCTGACGGGCTGTGTCAAAGGGCTGTCTTTTCCATAGAAGGTGCCTAGCCGTCGTAGTGACAGGCTAGTTTGGCCACCGAAGGTGCACCAATGTGTTATTTTTCCCACCAAAGGTGGCAAACTGGCTGTTTTTCCCACAAAAGGTGCCTAGCGGCCGTGCGAACGGGCTATTTTTCCCACCAAAGGTGCACCAAGGTGTTGTTTTTTCCATCGAAGGTGCCTAGTGGCCATCCTAATGAGTAGTTTTGCCCAAAAAAGGTGGACCAATGGGCTAGTTTTCCCACCGAAGGTGCCCAACGGGTTGTTTTTCTCAATGAAGGTGCCTAGCGACATTGCCAACGGGCTGTTTTGCCCATTAAAGGTGCACCAATGTGCTGTTTTTCCAATTGAAGGTGCAAGAACATGTTGTTTTCCTACTAAAGGTGTACCAATGAGTTGTTGTTCCCATTGAAGGTGCCCAATGGGCTGTTTTTCCCATCGAAGTTGCCTTGTAGCCGTCCCGATAGGCTATTTTGCCCACCGAAGAAGCACCAACATATTATTTTTCCCATCCAAAGGTGCAGCAAGCTGCTGTTTTTCCCACTGAAGGTGCCTAGCAATCGTGCCGACAGGCTGTTTGCCCAACGAAGGTGCTATTTTTTCGATTGAAGGTGCCTAGCGGCTGTGTCGATAGACTGTTTTGCCCACTGAAGGTGCACGCAGGTGCTGTTTCTCCCACTGAAGGTGCCTAGCAGCTATGTTGATAGGCTATTTTACCTATCGAAACTGCACAAACATGCTGTTTTTCCCAACGAAGGTGCCTAACATCCTATTTTTCCCACCAGAGGCACCTAGCGGCTGTGCCGATGGGCTGTTTTGCCCACCAAAGGCGTACCAAGGTATTTTTTTCCACCAAAGGTGCCTAGCGACAGTGCTAATGGGCTATTTTTCCAACCAATGGTGAGCCAACGTACTACTTTTCCCACCAAAGGTGCTACCAGCTGTGTCGACGTGCTGTTTTTCCCACCAAAGGTCAACCAAGGTTCTATTTTTCCCACCAAAACGGCAAAACAGCCGTGCCGACGGGCTACTTTTACCACCGAAGGCGCACTAACATGATGTTTTTCCCACCGAAGGTGCCCAATGTGTTGTTTTTCCCATCGAAGGTGCACCAAGGTTGAAGGCCAGTTTCACCCACCGAAGGTGCACCAACATGATGGTTTTCCCACCAAAGGTGCCCAACGTGCTGATTTTCCCATTGAAGGTGCTCAATGGGCTGTTTTTCCCACCGAAGGTTCCCAACGTGTTGTTTTTCCCATTGAAGGTACCCGATAGGTTGTTTTTCCCACCGAAGGTGGCCAGCGGCCGTGCCGATGAGCTATTTTGCCCACCAAAGGTGCACTAACGTGCTATTTTTCCCATTGAAGGTGCCCAATAAGTTGTTTTTCCCACCGAAGGTGCCCAATGTGCTGTTTTTCCCATCGAACGTACCCCACGAGCTATTTTTCCCACCAAAGGTGACTAGCGGCCATGCTGACGAGCTATTTTGCCCACCAAAGGTGCAAAATGGGCTATTTTCCCCACCGAAGGTGCACCAAGGTGCTATTTTTCCCATCTAAGGTGCCGAGCGACTGTGCGAATGAGCTGTTTTACCCATCAAAGGTGCCCAACGGGCCGTTTTGCCCGCCGAAGGTGCACTAATGTGCTTTTTTCGCATGAAAGGTGCCTAACAGCCGTGTCGACGGGCTATTTTTCCCTGCAACGGTGCCTAGTGACCGTAGTGACGGGCTGGCTTGGCCACCAAAGATGCACCAGCGTGTTGTTTTTCCCGCCAAAGGTGCCAATGGCCATGTCGATAAGCCATTTTGCCCACCGAAGGTATAGCAATGTGTTCTTTTTCCCACCAAAGGCGCCCAACTGGCTATTTTTCCCACTGAGTGAGCCTAGCAGCTGTGCCAATGGGTTGTTATGCCCATTGAAGCTGCACTAAAGTGCTATTTTTCACACCGAACGTGGCTAGAGACTGTGTCAATAAGATATTTTTCCCGGCGAAGATGCCTAGTGGCGGCACCGATGGGCTGGTTTGGCCACCGAAGGTGCACCAATGTGCTGTTTTTCCCACCAAAGGTGCCAAACTGCTTGTTTTTCCTACCAAAGGTGCTTAGCGATCGTGCAAGTGTGTTATTTTTCCTAGTGAAGGTGCACCGAGGTGCTGTTTTTCCCATCAAAGGTGCCTAGCGGCCATGCAGACGAGCTGTTTTGCCCACCAAAGGTGCACCAACATGCTATTTCTCCCATCGAAGGTGCCCAACGGGTTGTTTTTCCCAATGCAGGTGCCTAGCTGCTGTGCCGACGGGCAGTTTTGTCCACCAAAGGTGCACCACTGAGTTGTTTTTCCAACCAAAGGTACCCAACGGGCTATTTTTCCCACTAAAGGTACCTAGCGGTCGTGCCAACGGGTAATTTTGAGTACCGAAGGTTCACGAAGGTGCTGTTTTTCCAACCAAATCGTGCCGACAAGCTATTTTGCCTACCGAAGGTGCACCAATGTGCTTTTCTCTCATGAAACATGCCTAGTGGCCATGTTGACGAGCTGTTTTTTACACTGAAGGTGCTATTTTTCCAATTGAAGGTGCCCAACGGGCTGTTTTTCCTATCGAATGTGCCTAGCAGTTGTGCCAACGGCCTGTTTATCTCATCAAAGGTGCACGAACGTGCTATTTATCTTGTTGAAGGTGCCTAACGAGTGTTTTTTCCCACCGTTGGTGCCTAGCGATCATGCCCATGTGCTGTTTTTCCCACCAAAGGTGCTCCAAGGTGTTGTTTTTCCCACCGAATGTGCCCATCAGTCGTACCGACGAGCTATTTTGCCCATCGAAGGTGCACCAAAGTGCTGTTTTTCCCACTGAAGGTGCCCAATGGGCTGGTTTCCACTGAATGTGCCTAGAGGCCATGCCGATGGGTTGTTTTTCCCACGAAAGGTTCACCAATGTGCTGTTTTTCCCACAGAAGGTGCCCAACGGGTTGTTTTTCCCATTGAAGATGCCTATCGGCTGTTCGGACGGGCTGTTTTGCCCACCGAAGTTATAGTAACGTATTGTTTTTCCCATCAAAGGTCCACCAAGCTACTATTTTTCCCACCGAAGGCGCCTAGCAGTCGTGCCAACTGGATGTTTTGCCTACCAATGGTTCACCAAGGTGTTGTTTTTCCCACCGATGGTGCCCAGTGGCCTTGTCAACAGGCTATTTTGCCCACAGAAGGTGCACCAACATGCTATTTTTCCCACCGAAGGTGCCCAAGGTGCTATTTTTTGTACCAAAGGTGCCTAGCGAGCATACCGATGGGCTGTTTTACCCACTGAAAGTGCACCACGGTGCTTTTTCTCCCACCGAAGGTGCCTAGTGGCCTTGTCGATGGGCTGTTTTCCACACCAATGCTGATCGAACGTGTCATTTTTCCCGCCGAAGGTGCCCAAAGGGCTGATTTTCACACCGTAGGAGCCTACTCGCCTTGTCGACGGGCTATTTTGCCCACTAAAGGTGCACCAAAGTGTTGCTTTTGCCACTGCAGGTGCTTGGCGGTCGTGTTGATGGACTATTTTGCCCACCAAAGGTGCACCAAAGTGTTATTTTTCCAACTAAAGGTGCCCAACGGGCTGGTTTTTCCTCTGAATGTGCCTAGAGGCCGTGCCGATGGGTTGTTCTTCCAATCGAAGGTGCACCAATATGCTATTTTTCCCACGAAAGGTGCCCAACGGGCTGTTTTTCCCATTGAAGGTGCCTAGCGGCCATTCCAGTGGGCTATTTTGCCCACCGAAGGTGCACCAATGGATAGTTTTTCCCATCGAAGGTGCACTAAGCCGTTGTTTTTCCCACTGAAGGTGCCTAGTGGTCGTGTCGACAAGCTGTTTTGCCTACCGAAGGTGTACCAAGGTGTTGTTTTTCCCAACGAAGGTGCCTAGCGGCAGTACTGAAAGGTTGTTTTGCCCACAGAAGGTGCACCGAGGTGTTTTTTTTCCACCAATGGTGCCTAGCGACCATGCTGATGGGCTATTGTGCTAACCAACAGTGAGCCAACGTACTGTTTTTCGCACTGAAGGTGCTCAATGAGCTATTTTTCACACTAAAGGTGCCTACCAGCCGTGTCGACGGGCTGTTTTGCCCACCGAAAGTGAACCAAGGTGCTGTTTTTCCCACCAAAGGGGCATAGCAACAGTGCCGACGGGCTATTTTTACCACTAAAGGTTCACCCACATGTTGTTTTCCCACTGAAGGTGCCCAACGTGCTATTTTTCCCATCGAAGGGGTACCAAGGTGTTGTTTTTCCCACTGAAGGTACCCAACGGGCTATTTTTAC
>JAOSBO010007207.1:12394-25013 GCA_027563915.1 Erythroxylum rotundifolium
TTTCCCACCGAAGGTCCACCAACATACTATTTTTCCTACCGATGGTGCCCAACGTGCTGTTTTTCTCATCGAAGGTGCCAGACAGGCTATTTTTCCCACTGAAGGTGGCTAAAGACTATGTCGAAGGGCTGTTTTTCCCACTAAAGGTGCCTAGCGGCCGTACCGATGGGCTGGTTTGGTCATTGAAGGTGCTCCAACGTGTTTCTTTTCCCACCAAAGGCGCGAAACTGGCTATTTTTCTCACCAAAAGTGCCTGGAAATCGTGCCAACGGGCTATTTTTCCCATCGAAGTTGCACTATTTTTCCCATCAAAGCTGTCTATCGACCATATGAATAAGCTGTTTTGCCCATCGAAGGTGCCTGATGCACTGTTTTGCCCACTGAAGGTCTACAAATGTGCTTTTTTCTCACGAAAGGTACCTAGCGGCCGTGCCGACGGGTTGTTTTTCACAGTGAAGGTGCCTAGTGGCCATATTTTCAGGCTAGTTTGGCCACCGAAGGTGTACCAACGTGCTGTTTTTCCCACCGACGGTGCCTAACGGCCTTGCTGACAAGCCATTTAGCCCGTCGAAAGTGCAGCAACATGTTGTTTTTTCTACCAAAGGTGCCCTACGGGTTGCTTTTCCCACCGAATGTGCTTAGCAGTTGTGCCGATGGGCTATTTTGCCCACCAAATCTGTGCTAAGGTGCTGTTTTTCATAACGAAGATGGCTAACGACCGTGCCAAAGGGTTGTTTTCCCTATTGAAGGTGCCTAGCGGTAGTACCGATGGGCAGGTTTGGCCACCGAAGGTGCACCAACATACTGTTTTTCCTACCAAAGGTGCGAAACTAGATGTTTTTCCCACCGAAGGTGTGTAACGACTATGCCAACGGGCTATTTTTTCCACCAAAGGTGCACAAAGGTGTTGCTTTTCCCATCAAAGGTGTCTAGCGCCCATGTCGATGAGCTATTTTGCCCACCGAAGGTACACCAACGTCCTGTTTTTCCTACCGAAGGTGTCCAATGGGATATTTTTCCAAATGAAGGTGCGTAGCAATAGTACTGATGGGCTGTTTTGCCCACTGAAGGTGCACCAAGGTGCTATTTTTCTAACCGAAGGTGCCTAGCGGCTATGCCGACAAGCTGTTTTTCCCACCGAAGGTGCTTAGTGACCATACTGATGGGATGTTTTGACCACTGAAGGTGCACCAAGGTGGCTTTTTTTCCACCAAAGGTGCCTAGGGACCGTGCCAATGGGCTATTTTGCTAACCAACGGTGAGCCAACGTACTGTTTTTCCTACCAAAGGTACTCAATGAGCTGTTTTCGCACTAGAGGTGCCTACCGGTCATGTCGATGGGTTGTTTTGCCCATTGAAGGTGAACCAAGGTGCTATTTTCCCACCAAAGCGGCAGTGTCGACTGGCTATTTTTACCGCTGGAGGTCCACCAACATGTTGTTTTTCCCATTGAAGGTGCCCAACGTGCTGTTTTTCCCATCGAAGGTGCACTAAGGTGCTGTTTTTCCCATTGAAGGTACCTAACGGGCTATTTTTACTACCGAATGTGCCTAGCAATCGTGTCGAAGGCCTATTTTTCCCACCAAAGGTCCACTAACATGCTATTTTTCCCACCCAAGGTGCCCAATGTGTTGTTTTTCCCACCAAATGTGCCCAACGAGCTGTTTGTCCCACCGAAGGTGGCTAGCGATTGTGTCGACGGGCTGCTTTTCCCACCGAAGATGCTTAGTGGCCATACCAATGGGTTGGTTTGGCCACTGAAGGTGCTCCAACGTGTTGCTTTTCCCACAAAAGGCACCAAACTGGCTATTTTCCCCATGAAAGGTGCGTAGTGATCGTGCCAACGGGCCATTTTTCCCATCAAAGTTGCACTATTTTTCCCATTGAAGCAGCCAATCGACTGTACGGAAGAGCTGTTTTGCCCATCGAAGGTGCCCGATGCGCTATTTTGCCCACTGAAGGTGCGCCAATGTGCCTTTTTCTCAAGAAAGGTACCTAGCGGCTGCACCGACGAGCTGTTTTTCACAGCGAAGGTGCCTAGTGGCCATATCAATAGGCTGGTTTGGCCACCGAAGTTCCACCAACGTGTTATTTTTCCCACCGACGATGCCTAACGACCGTGTCGACAGGCCATTTTTGCCCACAGAAAGTGTAGCAACATGTTGTTTTTCCCACCAAAGGTGCCCTACGGGTTGTTTTTCGCACCGACTGTGCGTAACAGCTGTGCAGACAGGCTGTCTTGCCTATCGAAGGTGCGCTAAGGTGCTGTTTTTCATAATGAAGGTGGCTAGCGACCATCTCAAAGGGTTGTTTTTCCTATTGAAGGTGCCTAGCGGACATACTGAGGGTCGGGTCTGGCCACTGAAGGTACAATAATATATTGTTTTTCCCACCAAAGGTGCAAAACTGGATGTTTTTCCCACCAAAGGTGCCTAGTGACTGTGCCAACGGGCTATTTTTCCCACCAAAGATGCACCGAGGTGTTGTTTTTCCCATCAAAGGTGTCTAGTGGCCATGCTGATGAGCTATTTTGCCTACCAAAGATGCACCAACGTCCTATTTTTCCCACCGAAGCTGCCCAACGGGCTATTTTTCTAAATGAAGCTGCATAGTGATAGTACCGATGGGCTATTTTGCCCACTGAAGGTGCATCAATGTGCTATCTTTCTAACCAAAGGTGCCTAGCGGCTATGCCGACAAGCTGCTTTGCCCACCGAAGGTGTAACAAGGTGTTGTTTTTCCCACCGAAGGTGCCTAGCGGCCATACTGACAGGTTGTTTTACCCACCGAAGGTGCACCAAGGTGCTTTGTTTTCCACCAAAAGTGCCTAGTGACCATGCCTATGGGCTATTTTGGTAACCAACGGTGAGCCAACGTAATGCTTTTCCTATCGAAGGTGCTCAATGAGCTGTTTTCGCACTAAAGGTGCCTACCAGTCGTGTCGATGGGCTGTTTTGCCCACCGAAGGTGAACCAAGTTGCTATTTTCCCACCAAATCAGCATAGTGGCAGTGCCAACGGGCTATTTTTACCACTAAAGGTCCACCAACATGTTGTTTTTCCCACTGAAGGTGCCCAACATGTTGTTTTTCCCATTGAAAGTGCACCAAGGTGTTGTTTTTCCAACTAAAGGTACCCAATAGGCTATTTTTACGACCGAATGTGCCTAGTAATCATGCCGAAGGCCTGTTTTTCCCACTGAAGGTCCACCAACATGCTATTTTTCCCCTCAAAGGTGACCAACGTGCTGTTTTTCCCGTCGAAGGTCCCCGACGGGCTGTTTTTCCCATCGAAGATGGCTAGCGACTATGTCGATGGGCTATTTTCCCACCAAAGGTGCCTAGCAGCCGTACTGATGGGCTGGTTTGGCCATTGAAGGGGCTCCAACGTGTTGCTTTTCCCACCAAAGGCGCCAAACTAGTTGTTTTTCGCACCGAAGGTGCCTAGCGATTGTGCCAACTGACTATTTTTCCCATCGAAGTTGCACCGAGCTACTATTTTTCCCATCAAAGGTGCCTATCGACCGTACAGATGAGCTGCTTTGCCCATCGAAGATGCTCGACACGTTGTTTTGCCCACTGAAGGTGCACCAATATGTTTTTTTTCCACGAAAGATACGTAGCGGCTATGCCGACAGGCTATTTTTCATAGCGAAGGTGCCTAGCGGCCATATCAATAGGCTAGTTCAGCCACCGAAGGTACACCAACATGTTGTTTTTCCCACCAACAGTGCCTAACAGCCATGTTGACAGGCCATTTTATCCATCGAAAGTGCAGCAACGTGTTGTTTTTCCCATCAAAGGTGCCTTACGGGCTGTTTTTCCCACCAACTGTGCCTAATAGCTATGCCGACAAGCTGTTTTGCCTACCGAAGGTGTGCTAAAGTGCTATTTTTCACAACAAAGGTGGCTAGCGATCATGTCGAAGGGCTGTTTTTCCTATCGAAGGTGCCTAGCGGCCGTACTGACTGGCGGGTTTGGTCATCGAAGGTGCACCAACATGCTGTTTTTCCCACCAAAGCTGCCAAACTGGATGTTTTTCCTACCGAAGGTGCCTAATGACTATCCCAACGGGCTATTTTTCCCACCGAAGGTGAACCGAGGTGTTGTTTTTCCCATCGAAGGTGTCTGCCCGCCGTGCTGTCGAGCTGTTTTGCCAACCAAAGGTGCACCAACTTCCTATTTTTCCCGCCGAAGGTGCCCAATGGGCTATTTTTCCAAATGAAGGTGCATAGCGGTAGTACCAATGGGCTATTTTGCCCACTGAAGGTTCATCAACGTGCTACTTTTCTAACCAAAGGTGCCTAACAGCTGTGTCGGTGAGCTGTTTTGCCCACCGAAGGTGCAATAAGGTGCTGTTTTTCCCACCGAAGGTGCCTAGCAGCTGTGCTGACGGGTTGTTTTACCCATCGAAGGTGCACCAACATGCTGTTTTTCCCACCGAAGGTGCCCAACGTGCTATTTTTTCACCAAAGCAGCCCAGCGGCCGTACCGATGGGCTATTTTGCCCACCAAAGATGCACCAACATAATTTTTTCCCAATGAAGGTGCGTAGCGGCCATACTGATGGGCTATTTTACCATCCAACGGTGGGCCAAGTGCCATTTTCCCACCAAAGCTGCCCAACATCTATTTTTCACTCCGAAGGTGCCTACCAGCTGTGTCGATGGGTTGTTTTGCCTACCAAAGGTCCACCAAAGTGTTGTTTTTCCTACCGAAGGTGCCTAGTGGCCTTGCCAATTGGCTATTTTTCCCATCAAAGGTGCACCAAAGTGTTGTTTTTCCCACTGAAGGTGCCCAATGGGCTGGATTTTCCATCAAATGTGCCTAGGGGCCTTGTCGATGGGTAGTTTTTCCCACCGAAGATGCACCAATTTGCTAATTTTCCTATGGAAGGTTCCCGACAGGCTGTTTTGCAAACTGAAGGTCCACCAACGAATAGTTTTTCCTATCGAAGGTGCACCAAGCTGCTGTTTTTCTCACCGAAGGTGCCTAGTGGTAGTGCCGACGGGCTGTTTTGGCCACTGAAGGTGGACCAAGGTGCTATTTTTCCCACAAAAGATGCCTAGCGTCTTTGCCGACAAGCTATTTTTCCCACCAAAGATGCCTAGCGTCTTTGCCGACAGGCTATTTTGCCCACCAAAGGTGCACCAAGGTGTTGTTTTTTCCATCGAAGGTGCCTAGCAGTCGTGTTGATAGGCTATTTTACCTACTGAACGTGCACCAATGTGCTATTTTTCCTACGGAAGGTGCCTAACGTGCTGTATTTCCACCAAAGGCGCCTAGCGGCCGTATCAATGGGCTTTGTTGCCCACTGAAGGTGCACCAATGTGCTTTTCCTCCCACCAAAGGTGCCTAGCGGCCGTGACGATGGGGTATTTTGCCAACCAACAGTGAGCCAACGTACTATTTTTCCCACTGAAGGTGCTCAACAGGTTGTTTTTGGCAGCGAAGGTGCCTACTGGCCACATGAATAGGTTGTTTTGCCCATCGAAGTGAACCAAGGTGCCATTTTCCCTACCAAAGCGGCATAGCAGTTGTGCCAACAGGCTATTTTTACCACCTAAGGTGCACCAACATGTTGTTTTTCCCACTGAAGGTGCCCACTGTGCTGTTTTTCCTATCGAAGGTGCACGAAGGTGCTGTTTTTCCTACTGAAGGTACCCAACGGGTTGTTTCTACTGCCGTATGTGCTTAGTAGTCATGCCGAAGGCCTGTTTTGCCCACCAAGCTGCACCAACATGCTGTTTTTCCCATCAAAGGTGCCCAATATGTTGTTTTTCCCATCGAAGGTGGCCGACGGGCTGTTTTTGCCATCGAAAGTGGCTAGCGATCGTGTCGACAGGCTGTTTTTCCCATCGAAGGTGCATAGAGGTCATATCAATAGGCTAGTTTGGCCACTGAAGGTGCACCAACATGTTTTTTCCACCAAAGGTGCCAAACTGGCTGTTTTTCCTCCCGAAGGTGCCTAGCGACCCTGTGAACGGGATATTTTTCCCAGCCAAGGTGCACCAAGGTGTTGTTTTCCCCATCAAAGGTGCCTATAGACTATATAGATGAGTTGTTTTGCCCATCATAGGAACCTGACGGGAAGTTTTGCTGAGCAAAGGTACACCAATATGCTTTTTTCTCACGAAAGGTGCCTAGTGCCCATGGCAACTGGCTATTTTTCACAGCGAAGGTGCCAAGTGGCCATGCCGACGGGCTAGTTTGGACACCGAAGGTGCACCAACGTGCTATTTTTCCCACCAAAGGTGCCAACGGCTGTGTCGATAGGCCATTTTACCGACCGAAGGTGCAACAACGTGTTGTTTTTCTCACCAAATGTGCCTAGCAGCTGTGCTGACAGGCTATTTTGCCCCACAGAAATGCACTAAGGTGCTATTTTTCATACTAAAGGTGGCTAGCGACCATGTTGACGGGCAATTTATCCCACCAAAGGTGCCTAACAGTTGTGCCGATGGGTTGTTTTGCCCACGAAAGGTGCACCAAGGTGCTATTTTTCCCACCAAAGGTGCCAAACTGGCTGTTTTTTCTACCAAAGGTGCTTAGTGACCGTGCCAACGGGCTATTTTTCCCATCGAAGGTACACCAAGGTGCTGTTTTTCCCATTGAAGGTGCCTAGCGGCTATGCTGACAAGCTGTTTTGCCCACCAAAGGTTCACCAACATGCTATTTGTCCAACCGAAGGGGCCCAATGGGCTATTTTTCCCAACGAACGTGCCTAATGGCTTTGTTGATGGACTGTTTTGCCCACCGAAGGTGCACCAACATACTATTTTTCCATCCGAAGGTGCCCAACGGGCTGTTTTTCCCACTAAAGGTACCTAGCAGTCGTGCCAATGGGTTGTTTTGAGTACCAAAGGTGCACGAAGGTGCTATTTTTCTCAACAAAGATGCCTAATGATCATGTCGACGGGTTGTTTTGCCCACCGAAGGTGCACCAATGTGCTTTTTTCTCACTAAAGGTGCCTAGTGGCCATGTCGACGGGTTGTTTTTTCCACTGAAGGTTCATCAAGGTGTTGTTTTTCCAATTGAAGGCGCCCAACGGACTGTTTTTCTTACCGAATTTGCCTTGCGATTGTACTGATGAGCTATTTATCCTATCAAAGGTGCCTAACGGGTGTTTTTTCCCACCGAAGATGCCTAGCAATCTTGTCGAGGGGTCGGTTTGCCCACCGAAGGTGCACCAAAGTGTTGTTTTTCTCATCGAAGGTGCCTAGCCTAGTGGCCATGTCGACGAGCTATTTTGCCCACCGAATGCGCACCAAAGTGCTGTTTTTCCCACTAAAGGTGCCCAAACAGGCTGGTTTTTCCACCGAATATGGCTAGGGGTCGTGCCGATGGGCTATTTTTCCCACCAAAGGTGCACCAATATGCTGTTTTTCTCACAGAAGGGGTCCAACGGGTTGTTTTGCCCATCGAAAGTGCCTAATGGCTGTTCTGATAGGTTGTTTTGCTCACCGAAGTCACACCAACGTACTATTTTCCCCATGAAAGGTGCACCAAGCTGCTGTTTTTCCCACCAAAGGGGCCTAGTAGTCATACCGACGGGCTGTTTTGCTCACCAAAGGTGCACCGAGGTGTTGTTTTCCCATTGAAGGTGTCTAGCGGCCGTGCTGACAAGCTGTTTGGCCCATCAAAGGTGCACCAACGTGCTAGTTTTCCTACTGAAGGTGTCTAGCAACCGTGCCAATGGCCTATTTTTCCCACTGAAGGTGCACCAACGTGTTATTTTTCTAGCCGAAGGTGCCCAATGGGTTGTTTTCTCAACCGAAGGTTCTTGGCAGCCATGCCAATGGCCTGTTTTTCCCACTGAAAGCACACCAAGGTGCTATTTTTCCCACCCAGGGTGCCTAGCAATCGTGTCGATGAGTTGTTTTGCCCACCAAAGGTGCACAAAAGTCCTGTTTTTTCCCACAGAAGGTGCCCAACAGGCTGGTTTTTCCATTGAATGTTCCTAGGGTTTGTGCCGATGGGTTGTTTTTCCCACTGAATGTGCACCAATTTGTTTTTTTTCCTACTGAATGTGCCCAACGGGTTGTTTCTCCCATCGAAGGTGCCTTGTGACCGTGCCGATAGCCTGTTTTGCCCACCAAAAGTGCACCAAAGTGCTATTTTTCATACCGAACATGGCTAGCGACCGTGTCGACGGGCTATTTTTCCCTACAAAGGTGCCTAGTGACCATATCGACGGGTTAGTTTGGCCACCGAAGGTGCACCAACGTGGTGTTTTCCCACTCAAGGCCCCAAACTACTTGTTTTCCCACCGAAGGTGCTTAGCGACCGTTCCAATGAACTATTTTCCCTTCGAAGGTGGATTGAGGTGCTGTTTTTTCCATCGAAGGTGCCTAGCAGCCATGCTGACGAGCTGTTTTCCCCACCAAAGGTGCATCAATGTGCCATTTTTCCCACCGAAGGTACCCAACGGGCTATTTTTCCTAATGAAGGTGCCTAGCGGCTATGCCGAGGGATAGTTTTGCCCACCGAACGTACACCAACGTGCTGTTTTTCCAACCGAAGGTGCCCAACGGGCTGTTTTTCCCATTCAAGGTTCTTGGCGGCCATGTCAACGAGTTGTTTTGAGTATCGAAGGTGCACCAAGGTGATATTTTTCCCACCAAAGGTGCCTACTAACTGTGTCGACAGGCTATTTTGCCCACCGAAGGTGCACCAATGTGCCTTTTTCTCACGAAAGATGCCTAGCGGTCGTTCCAACGGGCTATTTTCACCCACCAAAGTTGCACCAAGGTTTCGTTTTTCCCAACAAAGGTGTGTGCCAATGTGATGTTTTTCCCATCGAAGGTGCCTAACAATTATGTTTTTTCTCCCTTCGAAGGTGCCCAACGAACTATTTTTCCCACCGAAGGTTCCTAGAGACTGTACCAACATGTTGTTTTGCCATCGAAGGTGCACCAACGTGCTATTTTTCCTACCAAAGGTGCCCAACCTGCTACTTTTCCCATCGAAGGTGCTTAGCGACCCTATTGTTTCTCCCTTCGAAGGTGCCCAACGAGCTGTTTTTCCCACTGAAGGTGCCTAGCGGCCGTACTGACGGGCCATTTTGGCCATCGAAGCTGGATCAAGGTGTTGTTTTTCCCACCAAAGGTACCTAACGGTCGTGCCGACGGGCTATCTTGCCCACCAAAGTTGCACCAAAGTGCTATTTTTCCCGCCGAAGGTGTCCAACGGGCTATTTTTCTAACCAAAGGTGCCTAGCAATGATGCTGTTTCTGCCCCCGAAGGTGCTGAATGGGTTGTATTTTTCACCGAAGGTGCCTAACGATTATGCTGACGGGCTATTTTTCCCACCGAAGGTGAACCAAGATGTTGTTTTTCCCATCGAAGGTGCCTATTTTTCCCACCTTAGGTGCCTAGAGGTTGTACCAACAACCTGTTTTTTCCACCGAAGGTGCCTAGCAACCGTGTTGTTTCTCCCTCTGAAGGTGCTGACGGGCTGTTTTTCCCACTGAATGTACCTAGAAGTTGTGCCAATGTGCTACTTTTTCCCATCAAAGGTGCCTAGCGACCCTACTATTTCACCCACCGAAGGTGCCCAACAAGTTGTTTTTCCCACCAAAGGTGCCTAACGGCTGTGACGACGAGCTATTTCGCCCACCAAAACTGCACCAAGGTGTTGTTTTTCCCCCCGAAGGTACCTAACAGTTGTGCCAACAGGCTATCTTGCTTATCGAAAGTGCACCAACGTGCTATTTTCCCACCTAAGGTGCCAAACGGGATGTTTTTCCCGCGGAAGGAGCCTAGCGGCTATACCGAGGGGCTGTTTTTTCCCACCAAAGGTGCACCAATGTTTTGCTTTTTCTACCAAAGGTGCCCGAGGGGCTATTTTTTCTTTTGAAGGTGCCAAGCGACCATGCTGATAGGCTGTTTTGCCCACCAAAGGTGCACCAAGGTGCTTTCTTTCCAACCAAAGGTGCCAAACAGCCATGTTGATGGGTTGTTTTACCCAACGAAGGTGCCCAAGGTGCCCTTTTTCCCACCGAAGATGCCCAACGGGCTGTTTTTCCTATCAAAGTTGCACCAAGGTATTGTTTTTCCCACTGAAGGTACCTAGCGATCATTTCAACGGGCTGTTTTACCTACTAAAGGTGCACCAACGTGCTATTTCTCCTACAAAAGGTGACTGTTTTTCCCACTGAAGGTTCTTTGAGACCGTGCCAACGTGTTGTTTTTCCCAACATTCTTGCGGAAGGTGCCTAGCGAGCGTGCTAACGGTCTGTTTTTCCCACCAAAAGTGCCCCAAGTGGTGTTTTTCTCACCGAAGGTGCCTAGCAGTCATGTCGACGTGCTGTTTTGCCCATCGAAGGTGCGCCAATGTGCTATTTTTCCCACCAAAGGTGCACCAAGGTACAATTTTTCTCGCCAAAGGTGCCTAGTAGCCATGTTGACAGGTCATTCTATCGACTGAAGGTCCACCAAAATGTTGTTTTTCCCGACGAAAGTGCTCAACGGGTTGTTTTTCCCACTGAATGTACCTAGCGGCCTTGCCGACGGGCTATTTTACCCACCAAAGGTGCACCAAGGTGCTGTTTTTCCCGTTGAAGGTCCCTAAAGGCCATGGCAATGGGTTGTTTTGCCCACTGAAGGTGCACCAACGTCCTATTTTGCCCACTGAAGGTGACCAACGGGCTATTTTTCCCATCAAAGGTGCCTGGCAGTCGTGCCGATGGGCTGTTTTTCCCATTAAGGGTGCACCAAGGTGTTGTTTTTCCCACCGAAGGTGCCTAGTTGCCGTGCCGATGGGCTATTTTTCCCACCGAAGGTGCACCATCGTGCTGTTTTTCCCACCAAAGGTGCACCAATGTGTTGTTTTTCCTACTGAAGTTGCCAAACGTCCTATTTTTCTGAAGTACCACCAACTTGTAGTTTTCCCATCAAAGGTGTCCAACAGGCTGTTTTTCCCACCTTAGGTGCCTAGCGATCGTGCCAGCAGGTTGTTTTACCCACTGAAGGTGTACCAACATGCTGTTAAAAGTTGTACCAATGTGCTGTTTTTCCCACCGAAGGTGGCTAAAGGGTTTTTTCCCACTGAAGGTGCCTAACGACTATGACAATGGGTTGTTTTTCCCATCGAAGGTTGTGACAGACTTGGCCTTTTTCCAATGAACCGTGTGGCACTTAGTCGCGTGTTTCGTAACTAAGTCAACCTCTCCTTCAAATGCTAGAAACAAAGCTAGCGCACTTTAGTGAAGATGCAAGATAAAACGGGAACGAGAATGAGGAAACTTGGTGAATGCTTATATTTCTTTAAGAAAGCATTCAAGATAAGAACTCTCAATGGTCTCTATATCTCTATGCTTCTAGGCATCTTACAAATGAACTCCCTTGGCTATTTATAGCCTTCCACCACCTCAATGGATTGCTAGGATCTATTTGATCTAAAGGCTCACAATGGCCTTCTAGAATTCTCTACAAATATCTACACATTCAAGCAATATCTATAATTATCTACAAGGTTCTAGAGTCTTCCACCCATCTCTAGCCTTATCTTGAATATGGTAGAATTGTATGGAAATTTCTAGAGAACTCTAGTATAAGCTCTCCAACTAGAGTGGAAATTGGGCAGCTCGTGACATTCTCCCCCACTCATTTGGGAGACGCCCTCGTCGCGTCTTTCTTGTTTGCCTTGATCATCTCCTTGTAGTCCCACAATGTGAGCTCATGCTTCTAACTTGCCACACTGTCGAGTGGTCCCTTCCATTTAACAAAGTACTCCACACAGCTCAGACGGGAAACCCTCCTCAGAATAACACGATGTGCCAAAATTTCTTTTATCTCATGCTCGTGAGAAGTAGTGATGGCCGTGGGTCCTCTCCTTGACTCTCCCCTACTTTGGTCTTCCTTGTCGCCTTGATATGGTTTCAATAAGCTCACATGAAAAACTAGATGCATCTCCAAATATGAGGGCAATGTCAACCAACAGGCTAGCTTACCAACCCATTTCTCAACAGGATAAGGGCCCTCATATCACCTTAATAGCCCTTTACGCACTTCAGCAAGCCATCAGCTTTGATAGGAAAGGAGCTTCACCATCACTAAGTCTCCTTCCTCGAACTCCAAGTGTCTCCTCTTAACGTTCATCCATTTTTTCATTCACTTAGAAGCTCTTACCATATGTGCCTATGCCATATCGGTTTTCTCATGCCAACCTTCAGCAAACTTGAATGCGGTATCTCATCGCCAAAGTGTGAGGAGTCATTGGTTTTTGTCCTGTGGCAATCTCAAATGGACTAGCTCCCGTTGACTCACTCTTTTGCAAATTATACAAGAATTAGGTAATATCAAGCAACTTCGCCTAATCATGTTTGTTGGCACTCACATAATATCTCAAAAATAACTCCAACAATGCATTTACCCTCTTAGTTTGGCCATCAATTTAAGGGTGAAAGCTTGTAGAGAAGTTAAGCTCGGATCCCAATAACTTAAATAGCTCCATCCAAAACCTCCCGGTGAAGTGAGTGTCTCGATCACTCAAAATTGTCTTTGGTATGCCCCAATACTTCACCATATGACGAAAGAATAGGCGTGCTACATCCTCGGCCGTAAACTTTGTAGGCACAGGGATGAACACTCCATACTTTCTAAACTAATCTACCACT
>JAOSBO010007207.1:25113-39657 GCA_027563915.1 Erythroxylum rotundifolium
TGATTTCTTTTCTCAACCCTTGCCACTTCAGTACATACACATGATTGCCTTTAGGGGTAAGCACCCCATCAAAGGTGCCTAGCAATCGGGACGACGAGACTCTCTGGCCCACCGAAGGCTCACCAAGGTGTTGTTTTTCCCACTAAAGGTGCCTAGTAGCCATGATGACGGGCTATTTTACCCACTAAAGGTGTCGAAAGGGTTATTTACCCAAGGTGTGGCAAGGTGCTGTTTTTCCTGCCGAAGGTGCCTAGCGACCATGCCAATGGGTTATTTTTTCAAACAAAGTTACACCAAGGTGCTGTTTTTCCCACCGAAGGTGCCTAGCGTTAGTTCCAACTGGCTATTTTGCCTACCGAAGGTACACCAAGATACTGTTTTCCCAACAAAGATGCCCAATGGGCTTTTTTTCCCACCAAATGCACCTAGAGGTTGTGATGACGGGTTGTTTTTCCCCCCAAAGGTGTACAACGGGCTATTTCTCCTATTGAAGGTTCCCAACGAGCTGTTTTTTCCCACCAAAGGTGTCTTAAGATCATGCCAACATGCCATTTTTCCCACAGAAGGTGCACCCAAGTGTTATTTTTCCCACTGAAGGTGCCTAATGTGTTGTTTTTCCACCCAAGGTGCCTAGCGACCATGCCAACAAGCTGTTATCCCACTGAAGGTGCCTAACGGGTGTGCCGACGGGTTGTTTTGCCCAACAAAGGTGCACCAACGTGTTGTTTTTACCAACGAAGGTGCCCAATGGGCTTTTTTCCTACTGAATTTGCCTAAAGACCGTGACAATAAGCTATTTTACCCACCAAAGGTGCGCCAACATGCTGTTTCTCCTATCGAAGGTGCCTAATGAGATATTTTTTCCATCAAAGGTGTCTTGAGATTGTGCCAATAGGCTTTTTTTCCCACCGAAGATGCACCAAGGTGTTGTTTTTCCCACTGAAGGTATCCAACGGGCTGTTTTTCCTACCAAAGGTGCCTAACGACCGTGCCAACGGACTGTTTTTCCCAACAAAGCTACACCAAGGTGCTATTTTTCCCATCGAAGGTGCCTAGTGGTAGTGCCGACTGGCAGTTTTGCCTAAGTTGCTATTTTTCCCATCGAAGGTGCCTAGTGATAGTGCCGACTGGCTGTTTTGCCCACCAAAGGTGCACCAAGGTACTGTTTTTCCCAACAAAGGTGCCCAATGGGCTTTTTTCCCACCGAATGTCCCTAAGGGACATGACGAGAGGTTGTTTTTCCCACCGAAGGTGCACCATTGGGCTCTTTCTCCTGTCAAAGGTACCCAACGAGCTGTTTTTCCCACTAAAGGTGTCTTAAGATCGTGGCAACATGTTGTTTTTCCCATCGAAGGTGCACCAAGGTTCTGTTTTTCCCATCGAAGGTGCCCAACATGCTATTTTTCCACCCGAAGGTGCCTAGCAACAGTGCCAACGGGCTGTTATCCCATTGTAGGTGTCTAGCAGTCGTGTCGATGAGCTATTTTGCCCAACAAAGGTGCACCAACGTGCTGTTTTTCCCAACGAAGTTGTCTAACAGGCTTTTTTTCCCACCGAATTTGCCTAACAACCGTGACGATGCGCTATTTTGCATACCAAAGATGCGCCAATGTGCTATTTATCCTACCCAAGGTGCCCAATGGGATATTTTTCCCACCAAAGGTGTCTTGAGACTGTGCTAACAGGCTGTTTTTCCCACCAAAGGTGCACCAAGATGCTGTTTTTCCCACTAAAGGTACCCAACGAGCTATTTTTCCTGCCGAAGGTTCCTAGCGACCATGCCATCCAACTATTTTTCCCAATGAAAGTGCCTAGCGGCTGTGTTGACCGGCTGTTTTGCCCACTGAAGGTGTGCCAATGTGTTATTTTTCCACCAATGGTGTACCAAGGTATCGTTTTACCCATAGAAGGTGCCTAGCGTTCGTGCCAACCCATCGAAGGGGCACCAAGGTGCTGTTTTTCCCATCAAAGGTGCCTAACAGCCTTGACAATGGGCTCTTTTACCCACTGAAGGTGCCAAAAGGGCTATTTTGCCTACCAAAGGTGCACCAACTAGCTATTTTTCCCATCGAAGGTGCACCAAGTTGCTATTTTTGCCATCTAAGGTGCCCAACGGGCTTTTTTCCTACCGGAGGCACCTAACGATCATGCTAACGGATGATTTTTCCCATTGAAGGTGCCTAGCGGCCATGCCGATGGATTGTTTTGCCAACCAAAAGTGGACCAATGTGCTTTTATTCCCAATGAAGGTGTCGAGTGGGGAGTTTTACCACCGAATGTGCCTAGTGACTATAACAATAGGCTATTTTACCCACCAAAAGGTGCACCAACGTGCTATTTCTCCTATCAAAGATGCCCAACAGGCCATTTTTCCCACCAAGGGTGTCTTGAGACTATGCCAACAGTCTGCTTTCCCTACTGAAGATGCACCAAGATGCTGTTTTTCCTACCGAAGGTGCCCAATGGGGCTTTTTTCCCACCGAATGCGCTTAAGGGACATGACGACGGGTTGTTTTTCCCACCAAAGGTGCACCAACGGGATCTTTCTCTGATCGAAGGTGCCCAACGAGCTTTTTCTCCCACCATAGGTGTCTTGAGATTGTGCCAACTTGCTGTTTTTCCTACCGAAGGTGCACCAAGATGTTGTTTTTCCCACCAAATGTGTACGATGTGCTATTTTTCCACCCGAAGGTGCCTAGCGACCGTGCTAATGGGCTGTTATCCCACTGAAGGTGCCTAGTGGGCGTGCCAATGGGCTGTTATCCCACTGAAGGTGCCCAACGGGATATTTTTCCCACTAAAGGTGTCTTGAGACTGTGCCAACAAGCTATTTTTCCCGCCGAAGGTGCATCAAGGTGCTGTTTTCCTACTGAAGGTACCTAACGATCTATTTTTCCTGCCGAATGTGCTTAGCGACCATGTCACCGACTATTTTTCCCACTGAAAGTGCCTAACAACCGTGTTCACGGGCTGCTTTCCCACTGAAGGTGTACCAGTGTGCTGTTTTTCCCACCGAATGTGTACCATGGTGTGGTTTTACCCACTGAAGGTGCATAGCGGTCGTGGCGACCGGCTACTTTGCCCACTGAAGGTGCGTTAACGGTGCACCAAGGTGTTATTTTTTCCACCGAAGGTGCCTAGCAATTGTGACGACTGGCTGTTTTGCCCATTGAAGGTCTCGAAAGGGCTGTTTTGCCCACCAAAGGTGCACCAACGTGTTGTTTTTCCCACCGAAGGTGTGTCTAGGTACTGTTTTTTCCACCGAAGGAGTCCAATAGGCTGTTTTCCCTACCGAAGGTCCCTAGCGACCGTCCCAAGAGGCCGTTTTTCCCACTGAAGGTGCCTAGTGGCCATGTCGACGGGCTGCTTTGCCCACTAAAGGTGCACAAACATGTTGTTTTTGCTAATGAAGGTGACCAACGGGTTTTTTTTCCCACCGAATGGGCCTAGCGACTGTGACAACAGGCTGTTTTGCCCACAAAGGTGCACCAACGTGTTGTTTCTCATATCGAAGATGCCCAATGGGCTGTTTTTCCTACCAAAGGTTTCTTGAGATCATGCAAACGGGCTATTTTTCGCACCGAGGGTGCATCAAAGCGTTGTTTTTCCCATCAAAGTTTCCCAACGAGCTATTTTTCTTATCGAAGGTGCCTAACGACCATGCCAACAGGTTGTTTTTCCCATTGAAGGTGCCTAGCGGTCGTGCAGACTGGCTGTTTTCCTCCACTGAAGGTACACCAACATGTTGTTTTTCTCCACTGAAGGTACCCAACGGGGTGATTTTCCCATCGAAGACGTCTAGCATCCGTGCCAACAAGCTGTTTTTCCCACCGAAGGTGCACCAAGGTGCTGTTTTTCCCACCAAAGCTGCTAGCAGCCGTTCCGACTAGCTATTTTGTCCACCGACAGTTCACCAATTTGTTTTTTTCTCCCACCAGACGTGCCCGTCGTGTTGTTTCTCCTACCAAAGGTGCCCAGCGGGTTGTTTTTCCCATCGAAGGTGTCTTGAGACTGTGCCAACGAGCTGTGTTTTCTCACCAAAGGTGCCGTGAGACCGTGCCAATGGGCTTTCTCTCCCACCAAACGTGCACCAAGGTGTTGTTTTTCTCATTAAAGGTGCCAATGGGTTATGTTTTCCCATGGAAGGTGTCATGAGATCGTGCCAACGGGCTGTTTCTCCCACTGAAAGTGTACCAAGGTGCTGTTTTTGTCACCTAAGGTGCCCAACGGGTTATTTTTCCTATCGAATGTGCCATGCGATCATGCCAATCGGTTGTTTTTCCTATCGAATGTGCCCAATGGGATGTTTTTCAAACCGAAGGTGTCTTACGACCATGTCAACGGGTTGTTTTCCTCACCGAAGGCACCTAACGCGCTTTTTCTCCTACCAAAGTTTCCCAACGGGCTGTTTTTCCCACTGAAGTTGTCTTAAGATTGTGCCAATGGGCTGTGTTTTTCGACAGAAGGTGCACCAAAGGGTTGTTTCTCCTACCGAAGGTGCCCAACGGGTTATTTTTCCCACAAAAGGTGTCTTGAGATCGTGCCAACAGGCTGTTTTTCCCACCAAAGGTGCACCAAGATGGCATTTTACCCACCGAAGGTGCTGAAGGGGCTGTTTTCCTGCCAAAGGAGCCCAGCACCATGCCAACAGGCTGTTTTTCCCACTAAAGGTGCCTAACTCCTGTTTTTGCCACCGAAGGTGTACCAAGGTGTTGTGTTCCCACTGAAGGTGCGTAACGGCCATGCCAACTTGCTGTTTTGCTCACCAAGGTTGCACCAAGGTGTTGTTTTCCCTGCCAAAGGTGCCTAGGGGCCATGTGGATGAGCTATTTTACCTACTAGAGGTGCCCAAAGGGTTGTTTTGCCCACCCAAGGTGCACGAATGTGCTATTTTTGCCACCGATGGTGCCGAACGGGCTATTTTTCCCACCAAAGGTGTACCAAGGTGCTGTTTTTCCCATAGAAGGAGCCCAACGAGCTGTTTTTCCTGCAGAAGGTGCCTAGCGTCTGTGCCAACAGGCTGTTTTTCCCAACAAAGTTACCCCAAGGTGCTATTTCTCCCATCGATGGTGCCTAGTCGTAGTGCCGACTGGTTGTTTTACCCATCAAAGATGCACCAAGGTACTGTTTTTCCCAACAAAGGTGCCCAATGGGCTTTTTTTCCCACCGAATGAGTCTAAAGAATGTGACGAGAGGCTGTTTTTTCCACCGAAGGTGCACCATCGGGCTCTTTCTCCTACCAAAGGTGCCCAACAAGTCGTTTTTCCCACCAAAGGTGTCTTGAGATCGTGGCAACATGTTGTTTTTCCCACTGAAGGTGCACCAAGGTGTTGTTTTTGCCACAAAAGGTGCCCAACCTGCTATTTTTCCACCTGAAGGTGCCTAGTGACCGTGCCAACGGGCTGTAATCCCTTTGGAGGTGCCTAGCGGTCGTGCCGATGGGCTATTTTGCCTAACAAAGGTGCACCAACATGCTGTTTTTCTCAATGAAGATGCCCAACGGGCTTTTTTCCCATCGAATTTGCCTAATGACGTTGACGACAGCTGTTTTCCACACTAAAGGTGTACCAATGTGTTGTTTCTCCTACTGAAGGTGCCCAACGGGATTTTTTTCCCACCAATGGTGTCTTAAGACTGTGCCAATAGGCTATTTTTTGCACCAAAGCTGCACCAAGGTGCTGTTTTCTCCACTAAAGGTACCCGACAAGTTGTTTTTCCTACCGAAGGTGCCTAGCGACTGTGCCAACCTACTATTTTTCCTATCGAAAGTGCTTAGTGACCGTGCCAACCTATTGTTTTTCCCACCGAAAGTGCCTAGCGGCCGTGTTGATCAGCTGTTTTGCCTATTGAAGCTGTACTAATGTGCTATTTTTCCCACCAAAGGTGTACCAAGGTGTGGTTTTACCCACAAATGGTGTCTAGCGGTCGTGTCGACACACTGAAGGCGCACCAAGGTGCTGTTTTTCCCATCCAAGGTGCCTAACAGTCGTGACAATGGGCTCTTTTTCCCAGTGAAGGTGCCAAAAGGGCTGTTTTGCCCACCAAAGGTGCACCAACTGTTTTTCCCATCGAAGGTGCACCAAGGTATTGTTTTTTCCATCAAAGGTGCCCAACAGTCTCTTTTCCTACAGAAGGAGCCTAACGATCGTGCCAATAGGTGGTTTTTCCCATCGAAGGTGCCCAGTGGCCGTGCCGATGGATTGTTTTGCCCACCAAAGGTGCACCAACATTGCTTCTTTTCCCGACGAAGATGCCCGGTGGGGATTTTACCACTGAATGTGCCTAGTGGCTATAACGACGGGCTATTTTACCCACCAAAAGGTGCACCAACGTGCTACTTCTCCTATCGAAGATGCTAAACGGGTTGTTTTTCCCACCAAGGGTGTCTTGAGACCGTGCCAATGGCCTGCTTTCCCTACCAAAGGTGCTATTTTTCACTCCAAAGGTGCCTAATGGGTTTTTTTCCCACTGAATGTGCCTAAGGGACGTGATGACGAGCTATTTTTCCCATCGAAGGTGAACTAATGGGCTCTTTCTCTAATCGAAGATGCCTAACGAGATTTTTCTCCCACCATAGGTGTCTTGAGATTGTGCCAACATCCTGTTTTTCCTACCGAAGGTGCACCAAGGTGCTATTTTTCCCATCAAAGGTGTACAACCTGCTATTTTTCCACCCGAAGGTGCCTAGCGACCGTGCCAACGGGCTATTATCCCACTGAAGGTACCTAGCCATCGTGCCGACAGGAAGTTTTTCTCAACAAAGGTGGAAGAACGTGTTGTTTTTCCCAATGAATGTGCCCAATAGGCTTTTTTTCCATCGCATTTAGCTAACAACCGTGACAATAGGCGATTTTGCCCGTTAAAGGTGCACCAACGTGCTGTTTCTCCTACCGAAGGTGCCCAAAGGGATATTTTTCCCACCAAAGGTGTCTTGAGACTGTGCCAACAGGCTATTTTTCCCATCAAAGGTGCACCAAGGTGCTGTTTTTCCCACTGAAGGTACCCAACAAGCTATTTTTCCTGCTGAAGGTGCCTAGCGACCATGCCAACCTTCTGTTTTTCCCACTTAAAGTGCCTAACAACCGTGGTGACTGGCTATTTTGCCTACTAAAGGTGTACCAATGTGTTGGTTTTCCCACCGAAGGTGTACCAACGTGTGGTTTTACCCACCAAAGGTGCCTAGCGGTTGTGCCGACAGGCTATTTTACCCACTGAAGGTGCACTAACATGCTATTATTCTTACCGAAGGTGCACCAAGGTGCTGTTTTTCCCACCGAAGGTGCCCAATGGGCTATTTTTCCTACCAAAGATGCCTAGCGACTATGCCAACGGGTGGTCTTTTCCATTGGAGGTGACTGGCGGCCATGTTGATGGACTATTTTTCCCACTAAAGGTGCACCATCATGCTTTTTTTCCTAACGAAGGTGCCCAGTGGGCAGTTTTGCTGGCGAATGTGTCTAGCGACTGTAATGACATGTTGTTTTACCGACCAAAAGGTGAACCAGCGTGTTGTTTCTCCTATCAAAGATGCCCAATGGGTTGTTTTTCCCACCAAGGGTGTCTTGAGAGCTTGCCAATGGGCTGTTTTCCCTACTGAAGGTGCCCAATGGGCTTTTTTCCTACCGAAGGTGCCTAGGGTCCGTGCCAATGCGCTAATTTTCCCACCAAAGGTGCCTAGCGGCCATGTTGACTGCCTGTTTTTCCCACCAACGGTGCACCAACTCGTTGTTTTTCCGACGGAAGGTGCCCAATGGGCTGTTTTTCCCACCGGAGGTGTCTAGCGACTGCGCCAACGAGTTGTTTTCCCCATCAAAGGTGTACAAAATGCTATTTTTACCATCGAAGGTGTGTAGCGATCAAGCTGATGGGGTTGTTTGGCCCATCAAAGATGTATCAAGGTGCTATTTTTCCCACCAAAGATGCCTAGCAGCTGTGACGACAGGCTGTTTTGCCCATTGAAGGTGTCGAAAGGGCTATTTTGCCCACCGAAGGTGCACCAACGTGTTGTTTAACTATTTTTTCCAACGAAGGAGTCCAACGGGCTATTTTTCCCAGCAAAGGTCCCTAGCGTCATCCTAACAGGCTATTTTTCACATCGAAGGTGCCTAGCGATCATGTCGATAGACTGTTTTGGCCACCAAAGGCTCACAAACGTGCTGTTTTTCCTAACGAAGGTGCCCAACGGACTATTTTTCCCACCGAATGGGCCTGGCGGCCGTGACAACGGGCTGTTTTGCCCACCAAAGATGCACCAACGTGTTGTTTCTCCTATCGAAAATGCCCAATGGGCTGTTTTTCCTACCAAAGGTGTCTTGAGATCGTGCAAACGGGTTGTTTTTCCCACCGAAGGTGCACCAAGGCACTGTTTTTCTTGCCGAAGGTTCCCAACGGGCTGTTTTTCTTGCTGAAGGTGCCTAAAGACTGTGCCAATAGGTTGTTTTTCCCATCGAATGTGCCTAAAGGCCATGTTAACTGGCTGTTTTCCTCCACTAAAGGTGCACCAACATGTTATTTTTCTCCACTAAAGGTGCCCAACGAGCTGTTTTTCCCATAGAAGGTGCACCAAAGTGCTCTTTTTCCCACCGAATCTGCCTAGCGACCGTTGCGACTGGCTGTTTTGCCCACCTAAGGTTCACCAATGTGTTGTTTTTCCCACTGAAGGTGCCCATCATGATGTTTCTCCTGCCGAAGGTGCCTAACGGGTAGTTTTTCCCATCGAAGTGTCTTGAGACCGTGCCAACGGGCTGTGTTTTTCCACTGAAGGTGTCGTGGGATTGTGCAATCGAGCTTTTTCTCCCACCAAACATGCACCAAAGTGTTGTTTTTCTCATTGAAGGTGCCAACGGGTTATGTTTTCCCACCAAAGGTGTCATGAGACGTGCCAACAGGCTGTTTCTCCCACCAAACTTGCACCAAGGTGTTGTTTTTCTCACCGAAGCTGCCCAATGAGCTATTTTTCCTGCTGAATGTGCCATACGACCATGCCAATTGATTGTTTTTCCCACTGAAGGTGCCCAATGGGCTGTTTTTCAAACCAAATGTGTCTTGCTACCATACCGACGAGCTATTTTGCCCACCAAAGGCGCCCAATGTGTTTTTTCCCCTACCGAAGTTTCCCAACGGGCTATTTTTCCAGCCGAAGATGTCTTAAGACTGTGCCAACGGGCTATGTTTTTCCACTAAAGGTGCATCAAAGTGTTGTTTCTCCTACCAAAGGTGCCCAACCGGTAGTTTTTTCCATCAAAGATGTCTAGAAACCGTGCCAATGGGTTGTTTTTCCTACTGAAGGTGCATCAAGCTACTCTTTTTCCCACCAAAGCTGCCTAGCGATCGTTCCAACGAGCTGTTTTGTCCACTAAAGGTTCACCACTGTGCTGTTTTTCCCACCGAAGGTGCCCATCGTGATGTTTCTCCTACCAATGGTGCCCAACGGGCTGTTTTTCCCACCGATGGTGTCTTGAGACCATGCCAAGGGCTGTGTTTTTCCATTGAAGGTGTCATGAGACCATGCCAACGGGCTTTCTCTACCATCACACATGCACCAAGGTGTTGTTTCTCATTGAAGGTGCCAATGGGCTGTGTTTTCAAACCAAAGGTGTCGTGAGACCGTGCGAACGGGTTGTTTCTCCCACCGAACGTGCACCAAGGTGCTATTTTTCTCACCTAAGGTGCCCAACGGGCTCTTTTTCCTGTCGAATTTGCCATGCGATCATGCCAATCGGTTGTTTTCCCAGCCGAAGGTGCTTAATGGGCTATTTCTCAATCGAAACGTGTCTTGCGATCATATCGACGGGCTGTTTTGGCCACCAAAGGCACCCAACGTGCTTTTTCTCCTATCAAAGTTTCCCAACGGGTTATTTTTCCCACCAAAGTTGTCTTAAGACTGTGCCAACGGGCTGTGTTTTTCCACCAAAGGTGCACCAACGGGCTGTTTTTCCCACTAATGGTGCCTAACGGCTATTTTTCCCACCGAAGGTGCACCAAGGTGTCGTTTTTCCCACCAAAGGTGCGGAAGGGCTTGTTTCCCTACCAAAGGTGCCTAGCAACCATGCCAGCAGGCTGTTTTTCCCACTAAAGGTGCATAACAACTGTTTTTCCTACCGAAGGTGTTGTGTTCCCATCGAACGTGCCTAGTGGCCATACCGACTTACTGTTTTGCCCACCGAAGGTTCAGGAAGGTGTTGTTTTCCCTACTGAAGGTGCCTAGGGGCTGTGCCAATGGGTTGTTTTGCCCAGTAAAGATGCCCAAAGGGCTGTTTTGCCCGCCGAAGGTGCACCAATGTGCTATTTTTCGCACCGAAGGTGCCCAACGGGCTGTTTTTCCCATCGAAGGTGCCCAATGGGCTATTTTTCCCACCAAAGATGCATCAACGTGCTGTTTTTCCCACCGATGGTGCCATGCAGTCCTGCCAACGGACTATTTTTCCCATTGAAGCTGCACCAAGGTGCTATCTTGCCCACTGAATGTGCCCAAGGGGCTATTTTTCCAACCAAAGGTGCACCAACGTGTTGTTTCTCCTACTGAAGGTGCCCAATGGGTTGTTTTTTCCACCGAAGGTGTCTTGAGACCGTGCCAACGAGCTGTTTTTCCAACTGAAGGTGCACCAAGGTGCTGTTTTTTCTGGTAAAGGTGCCCAATGGGTTGTTTTTCCCACCGAAGGTGCGTAGCAATCATGCTAAAAGGCTACTTTTCTGATCGAAGGTGTTATTTTTCCCACTAAAGGTTCTTCGCAGCCGTGATTACGTGCTATTTTGCCCATCAAAGGTGCACCAACGTACTATTTTTCCCACCGAAGGTACCTAGCGGCCTTGCTGATGGGTTGTTTTGCTTGCCAAAGGTGTGCTAACATGCTATTTTTCCCACCAAAGGTACGCCAAGGTGTTATTTTTCCCACCGAAGGTGCCTAGCGGTCATGTCGACGAGCTGTCTTACCAACCAAAGATGTGTTCAGATCGTAACAAAGGGTCCCTTTTCCCACCGAAGGTGCACCAAGGTCTTGTTTTTTTCACTAAAGGTTCCCAACGGGCTGTTTTTCCTGCCAAAGTGCCTAACGATCATATCAATGGGCTGTTTTTCCCACCGAAGGTACATCAAGGTGTTTTTTTCACATCGAAGATTTCGAGCGGCCTTGCTGACGAGCTGTTTAGCCCTTCGAAGGTGTACCAAGTTGCTGTTTTTCTGAACGAAGGTGCCCAATGGGCTCTTTTTCCCAGCGAAGGTGTGTGGAGACCATGCCAACGGGCTATTTTTCCCACCAGTGGTACACCAAGGTGTTGTTTTTCCCAACGAAGGTGCCAAACAGACTGTTTTTCTCACCTAATTTGACTAGGGGCTTTGATGATGGGCTATTTTACCCACCGAAGGTGCACCAACGTGCTATTTCTCCTACCAAGGATGCCCAACGGGCTGTTTTTCCCACCAAAGCTGCACCAAGATGTTGTTATTCCAACCGAAGCTACCCAACGGGCTATTTTTCTTGCTGAAGATGCCGAGCGACTATGCCAATGGGCTATTTTTCCCACCAAAGGTGCCTAGCGTCCATTCCAACGGGCTGTTTTGCCTACCGAAGGTGCACCAATGTGTTGTTTCTCCTATTGAAGGTGCCTAATGGGTTGTTTTTCCCACTGAAGGTGTCTTGAGGTCATGTCAACAGGCTATTTTTCCCACCCAAGGTTCTATTTTTTCTAGCGAAGGTGCCCAATTGGCTATTTTTCCTGTCGAAGGTGCGTAACGACCATGCTAAAAGGCTATTTTTCCCACCAAAGCTGCATCAACGTATTGTTTTTCCCACCGAAGGTATCTAGCGGCCATCCTGATGGGCTGTTTTGCGTACCGAAGGTGCGCTAATATTCTATTTTTTGCACCAAAGATACGTCAAGGGGATATTTTTCCCTCTAAAGGTGCCTAGCGGTCATGGCGACGGGCTGTCTTACGAATCAAAGGTGTATTGAGACAGTAACAAAGGGCCATTTCTCCCACCGAAGGTGCACCACGGTGTTGTTTTTTCTACTGAAGGTGCCCAACGGGTTGTTTTTCCTGCCAAAGTACCTATGGATCGTACCAATGGGCTATTTCTCCCACCGGAGCTACAACAAGGTGCCTTTTTCCCATCAAAGATTCCGAGTGGCCCTATGGATGGGCTGTTTAAAACATCGAAGGTGTACCAACTTGCTATTTTTTCGAACGAAGTTGCCCAATGGGCTCTTTTTCTTAGTGAAGGTGCGTGGCGACTGTGCCAACGGGTTGTTTTTTTCATTAAAGGAACACCAAGGTGCTGTTTTTCCGATCGAAAGTGCCAAACAGGTTGTTTTTCCCACCTAATTCGCCTAGGGACTTTGACAACGGGCTATTTTGACCACTGAAGGTGCACCAACATGCTATTTCTCCTATCAAAGGTTCCCAACGGGCTGTTTTTCCCACCAAAGGTGCACCAGGGTGCTGTTTTTCTCAACAAAGCTACCCAACAGGCTATTTTTCCCACCGAAGGTGCCTAGCAGCCATGCCGACAGGCCTTTTTGCCCACCAAAGGTGCACCAAGGCGCAGTTTTTCCCAACGAAAGTGCTTAAAAGGAGGTTTTTCCCACTGAATGAAACCAGCAGCCATACCGACCGGCAGTTTTACTCATTGAAGGTGCACCAATCTGTTGTTTTCCCATCGAAGGTACTTAGCAGTCGTGTCGAGGGGCTGTTTAGCACACAGAAGGTGTACCACCATGCTATTTTTCCCATCGAAGGTGCCTAGCAACCGTACCGATGGGCTATTTTGCCCTCCGAAGGTGCTCCAACGTGATGTTTTTCCCACCTAAGGTGCACCAAGGTGCTGGTTTTTACCACCGAACATGCCTAATAGGTTTTTTCCTACCAAAGTGCCGAGCGATCTTACCAGCGGGCTATTTTCCCCACCAAAGGTGCACCAAGGCGCTGTTTTTCCTACCGAAAATGCCTAATGGCCCCACCGACAGGCTATTTTGCCCACCAAAGGTGCACAAAGTGTCGTGTTTTTGACCGAAGGTACCCAATGAGTTGTTTCTCCCACTGAATGTGCCTAGCGGCCATGACGATGGGTTGTTTTGCCCTCCAAAGGTACACCAAGGTGTTGTTTTTCCTGTCGAAGATGCCTAGCAGCTGTACCGACGTACTGTTTTGCCGAATGTGCTTCGCGGCTATGCTGACGCGCTGTTTTACCCACCAAAGGTGCACCAACATGCTATTTTTCTCACAAAAGGTGCCTAACGGGCTATTTTTCTTTTGGAAGGTGCCTAGCAAGCATGCCAATGGGCTTTTTTCCCACCAAAAGTGCCCCAAGATTTTTTTTCCCATGGAAGGTGCCTAGCAGTTGTGCCGATGGACTATTTTGCCCACCAAAGATGCACCAATGTGCTATTTTTCCCACTGAAGGTGTGCAACGGGTTGCTTTTATCACTAAAGATACCTGACAGTCGTGCCGATGGGCTATTTTTCCCACCTAGGGTGCACCAAGGTGCTATTTTTTTGACCGAAGGTGCCTCACAGCCATGCCAACGGCATGTTTTGCCTACTAAAGGTGCACCAACCTGCTATTTTTCCCACTGAAGGTGCCCAACGGGCTATTTTTCCAGCTAAAGTTACCTCGCGACCTTGCCAATGGGTTGTTTTTCCCACCAAAGGTGCACTAATGTGCTGTTTTTCCCACTTAAGGTGCCCAATGGGCTATTTTTCCCACCAAAGGTGCCTGGAGGCCTTGCCAACGAGCTGTTTTTCCCACTTAATGTGCACCAAGATGCCATTTTTCCTATCGAACGTGCGTCACGGCCGTGCCGAATGTTGTTTTGCCCATTGAAGGTCTAGCAACTTGCTATTTTTCCCACTGAAGGTGCCCAATGGGCTGTTTTTATTGTGGAAGGTGCCTCGCGACCGTGCCAACGGGTTGTTTTTCCCACTAAAAGTGCCACAAGGTTCTATTTTTCCCACCGAAGGTGCCTAGCAGCCATGCCGACAGGCTGTTTTACCCACTGAAGGTGCACCAACGTGCTATTTTTCCCACCAAAGGTGCCCAATGGGTTGTTTTTCCCACTGAAGGTGCCTAAAGACCGTGTCAACGGCCTGTTTTTCCCACTGAAGGTGCACTAAGGTGCTGTTTTTCACACCAAAGGTGATTGGCAGCCATGCTAACGGGTCGTTTTGCCCATTGAAAGTGCACCAAGGTGTTGTTTTTCTTAACGAAAGCGCTCAATGGGATTGTTTTCCCACCAAATGTACCTACCAACTGTGTTGACGGGGTGTTTTTCCCATCGAAGGTGCACCAATGTGTTTTTTCCCGTCGAAGGTCCCTAACGTCCGTGCCGACGGGCTGTTTTTCCCACTAGAGGTGCACCAACGTGCTATTTTTCCCACTGAAAGTGCCCAACGGGCTATTTTTCCCACCAAAGGTCCCTGGCAGCTGTGCTGATGGGTTATTTTTCCCACCGAGGGTGCACCAAGGTGCTATTTTTCCCACCGAAGGTGCCTAGAAATTGTGTCGATGGGTTGTTTTGCCTACCGAAGGTGCACCAATGTGTTGTTTT